>PVIY010001996.1:0-136532 GCA_004026745.1 Myrmecophaga tridactyla
TTCCCAGCTGACAGAGGTGTTCCTAATGGCATCAGCCTTTATTGAAGGTAACCTTTTGTTGGTGCCTTAATTTGTACATTTTCATGGCCTTAGAACTGCAAACCTGTTATGCAATAAATTCCCTTTTTAAAAGCCATTCCGTTTCTAGTATATTACATTATGACAGCTGTAACAAACGAAGACCAATTTCTTCAGGTCTTAATTCCATCTTCACAGGAAGTTTTCAGATGAAAATAAAATATTCCTTTCTCCAGAGATTCAATACTCTATGAAGGGTAATTATCAAAATCTTAAACTAGTATTAGAACAGTCCATAATCATACCTTTACTATCCACCCCAATATTTGCTTATCTGATTTCCACCCTCCTCAAACTTTTTAACATCACAATGAAATTACTTTGGTCCACAAAAATAATGTGCTCATATAGTCTTTGGGAATTTTTATATGGAAGATATTTGTAAGAATCAAACTAAGTTTAGCTCTCACAAATGTGCCACAGGTAAAGAAAGGGGACAACCACTGATACAAGCCTAGAAATGGCACTAAATACTTAATGGTCAGCATCATTAAAAATGTAAAACATTATCAAAGGTGAAACCTTCAACAGGAAGTTCAAGTTAGTTAGATTTCCTGGATAGGCTGAAATCTCTGGACTATCCAATCAGTGGAGAAACAGAGGAGAGTCTGTGGGCCAGACACAGTTATAATCATCCAATTGTTCTGTTGTTTGACATATCAGCCAACCACAATTTGGTGTTTGGCTAGGTACCCATTCTTGCAAGACTTTGAATAAAGTATTTTCTCCTCCACAATCAGATGAGCATTTGTTCTTCTTCAGGTATGGCATTCTTTCTAACAAAAGAAAGAATGTGGGCTCATCTGGAATCTGAGGCTTCTGAGGAATACCGTTGAGGAGGTCTATGGGAAGGCATGCCCCTCCATGTAAGCAGTCTCAAACTCTGCTGCTTGGGCCTACTTCTGAAAGCCAGAAAGACCTGATACCAAATGCTTTAATCCACAGAAAGAGAAAAGGCAGCCTAGTGGTGACCCAGCAACTCTGTTCACAAACCAAGGTAAAAAAAAAAAAAAACAGCTGTTAATTATTTCCTTGGTAATCAGGAAGGATCCTGATGATTCTGGGGTGGAGTGTATATATCTGAGATGCCCAACACAAATGCCAAGTTCCAAACCACCTCTGTGAGGAAAAGGAGTCTGGAGAAGGACAAAGTGAAACGCTGCTGAGGGAAAGGGATCTAGGTTAGACTCAAGATGGGGAATAGAGACAGCTAGCTGGCCAGGAAAAAAAATGGAAGGGGTGTCAGTAGAGGCCCCTGGGGTCATTCCCACGGACAGTCCATTAGGGAGAATATTAAAATATTGGGGTGATAATGATAGAACAAAGTGGAAGGAGAAAAAGGAAACAGTTAAATTTTGTTGTTATATTTGTACAAAAGAAATCATGGCACCGCCTGATGTATTTGTCCAAAATATGGGGCAGATATTTGACTTTGTGCAAACTTCATGCTTTATATTAATGATAAGAAGCCCTTCTCTAAAGATGAGTCAGATTATGCCTTATATTGGCTAAAGGGAAGGGGGATTCCTCTTTATCCTGTAAGGTAACCCCAGAACCGGAGGTTAAATCTTTAAAAGCTAAAGCTTAGGATCCTTTATTGATCCTTCCCTCACCCTATGCTCCTCCCCCAGACCAGGGACTATTGGACCCTCAAAGCCCAACAAAACTAACTTGCATCACCCCACAGGGAGTGGGAGAGGCAATCAGGGCCAACTGTTCCACCCAAACATTGAGGAAGGAGTTGGAACAATGTAAGAAAGATATTTGGGATTTTCCATTTCTGGGGGCTCCTGAGGGGAAAAGGGTGAGGAAACATAGACCTATTGAGTCTCTATACCTCCTGAGAGATGTACCTATGAAAGCAAGGGAAATTGGTTATGTTAATGACTGCTTGACAAGTACAGAAGTGAGGAACTTTAAGAAGGAAATGAAATCATTAATGGATGATCTAGCAGGGCTAACCAAACAACTGGATCAATTTTTAGGGCCCAGCTTGTATACCTTGTCTGAACTTATGTCCATCCTGAATGTCATCTTCATGGGGAAAGAAAGAGGAGTGGTGAGGGGAGCAGCCATGGGAGAATGGGAGAGGCAGCACCCGCCTGGATGAAGGCTGATGGCAGCAGAGCAGAAATTCCTTAATGTAGATCCCAATTGGGATAATAATAATCAGGAAGACAGGGTACAAATGAGGAATCTTGGAAAGCTCATTGTACAAGGGATAAAGCTGGCAGCACCCAAATCTCAGAACTTAAATAAGGCCTTTGAGGTGGCCCAAGCAAAAGATGAGATTCTAACTGTTTACCTACAAAGATTGAGAGACCAGGCAAAGAAATGCTCAGGAATGAATCCTGATAGTCCTTTGGCCCAAGGAATATTAAATGTCAGCTACATGAAGGGGTTTTGGGCTGACATTCATAAAAAGATCTAGAAAGTAGATGGGTGGATGGATAAACCACTGGAAGAGTTATTGAGAGAGTCTCAGAAAGTATTTATGAGAAGGGAAAAGGAAAAAAAGAAGCAGAAAGCTCAAGTCAAGATAAGAATAATTGACCATATGGTCAAAAAGAGATTAGAGATAAAGGAGGGAGTAGACAGGCAGTGGCAAGATAGAGAAAGAGTCCAGGCCAGAGGAAATAAAGGAGAGAGGAGTGCATGGGATTTAGCAGGACATTATCATTTTGGGAAATATGGTCATTTTAAAAGGGAGTGCCTGAGTTTAAAGAAAGAAGGTCTGGTAATACCCCTGATGAATTTTGAAGATTAGGGAGGTCAGGGGCTTCTTGTTTCAAGAGCCCACTGGAAGCCTTTATTAAATCTGAAGGTTGGCCCATATCAGGAAGAAATTACATTTTTGGTAGACACTGGGGCAACTTGATCTTCAGTGAACCACATCCCATAGGGAATCAAATTCTCTGGTAGCTCCCTCACAGTCTTGGGAGCAAAAGGAGAAGGATTTAAAGTCCCCATTTTCAAAACTACCAATATCTATAGGGAAGAGAACCAAGTTACAAGTTCCCTGTTATAATTCCAAAAGCCAGGAGTATCTTGTTGGGAATAGACCTAATAGTACCCATGGGACTGGACCTGGAGGTAAGGGATGGTCAAATAGAAGTTGTCTTAGTCTTCCTTACTGAGGAAGATGAGAAAGACATCCAAGAAAAAGTATGGGTGAAGGAGGGAAACAGGGGGGTTGCAAGTTCCCCCTATAAAAATGAAAAAGGAAGAGGAGGTGATTTCACAAGACAGTATCCTATCCATTGAAGGGTAGACAAGGACTTCAGCCCATCATTGAAGATCTTCTTTGAGATGGGCTCTTGGAAACTTGTATGCCCCTTTTCATTACCCCCATTCTTCCCATCCAAAAAGTAGATGAGACCTGAGAGCCATCAATCAAATTGTTCAAGTTAGACACCTTGTGATCCTAACACTTATACTCTCCTTAGTAGAATTCCCTACCATCATAAGTGGTTCAGTGTAGTAGATCTGAAGGATGCCTTTTGGGCCTGCCCTCTTGACCCAGAATAGGGACTAATTCACCTTTGAGTGGGAAAATCCCTTTGCTGGAAGGAGGCAATAATATAAGTGGACAGTCCTACCTCAGGGCTTCACAAAGTCCCCCAGTCTCTTTGGGCAGGAATTTAAAAAAGTGTTGGAAAGGTTTTTTATCCCATCTGAAATTACCCTTTTACAGTATGTAGATGATCTGTTAATATCAGGTAAAGAAAAACAGGGGTTGCCCAGATTACAAAGGACCTTTGAACTTCCCAGGGGACCAAGGACTAAGGGTATCAAAAAATAAGCTACAGTTTGTGGAAAGGTAAGCCAAATACTTCAGCCATCTCATAAGTGAGGCAAAAAGGAGAACAAATCCAGAGAGAATTCAGGCAATAGTTAGATTGCTTCTTCCCTGGACAAAGAGGAAACTAAGAATTTCCTAGGATAAGTGGGGTACTGTAGGTTGTGGATAGATTCTTATGCTTCTCAAACTAAAAGTTTATACCAAAAACTGTTAGAGGAAGACCTGAAAAATTAGAATGCAGGGAGGGGAAATTAGGACCTTAGAAGGGCTCAAAAGAGCACTGGTACAGGCTCCTGTTCTAGCTCTCCCCTCCTCAAGAAGCCTTTCCATCTATTTGTTAAAATAGATGAAAGGACAGCATTAGGGGTACTAACCCAAACTTGGGGAGACCAAAAGAGACCTTCTAAATTTTTGGACCACCTTTCCAAAGGATGGTATGGTGCATTCAGGCTGTTGTGGCAACAGCACTCCTAGTAGAAGAAAATAGGAAATTTGCCTTTGGAGGGGCATTAATGGTAGCACCGCTCATCAGGTCAGGATTATTTTGTCCCAAAACACAGGGAGGTGGCTGACTGATTTACAAATCCTGAAGTATGAAGCAATCTTAATGGAGAAGGATGACTTGGTTTTTTGACAATTATTTGAACCTGGCCTCCTTACTTTGGGAAGGACTTCACCAGACAGAAGCCTTTGAACATGACAGTTTGGACTTGATTGAATATCAAACTCAAGTTTGGCCTGACCTGGGAGATCTCCTCTTACAATCAGGGAAAAAATTGTGCATAGATCGTCTTCTAGGGTCTTGGAGGGAAAGAGGCACAATGGTTATGAAATTGTGGATGGAATAAATTAAGAAGTAAGGGAGGCTAGTCAATTGCCCAATGATTGGTCAGCCCAAACTTGCGAGTTGTATGCATTCAAGCACTCAAATTATTAGAAGGAAAAGATGGTACAGTCTACACTGACTCTAAGTACACCTTTGGGGTAGTCCACAACTTTGGAAATATCTCGAAGAAAGGGGACTAATTAATAGCAAGAGGAAGGAATTGGTCCATGAAGAATTATAAAACAAGTATTAATTAATCTAAATATGAAGAAGGGCTCCAGGAACTTGGGACCATGGTCTTGCATACTCAAATGTAGAATGTGACTGAGGATAGTACTGGCAATTTCTCCAGTCTCACCACCACCATGAGCAAGCCTTTGGTGACATTGTGGAAAGGGCATCCTCACACCAGTTTTGCCCAAGAAGTGGAAGGGACCTGTGCTCTGGTCTAATTGGCCATCTCATTCACCCTGGACATTTAAAAAGGAGGAGTATCAAGATGATTTAGACAGTATAGTGGTGTCAATGGAAATCCCAGATGAGTAAAGGTCTAAGGGCCTTATCTGAAAAATTGGTGAAAAATTCAGGCATCAATGACTGCCTCATGAAATGGTTAGAAAATTGAGTTGGGGAATGGAAAATGGTGGCACTGTTCATGCTAATTTCTTTAACCATCATAGTTGGGGTACTCACAATGCTTAGATGCTGCATTAGCAAGGTGCCCAAGGGTTAGTTCAGATACTCATCAAGAATCTCCTTAAAGAGGAATATCTCTATGATGAAGAGTGTGAAAAGGTTCTTATTTGGTTTGAAGAAGAGACTAAAATGTGAAACCTAAAAGTTTATAAAGAAAGAGAGTGGATTTAAGAGAATCAAACTTTAAGTTTAGCTTTCACAAAGGTGATGCAGGCAGAGAAAGGGAGGGCCTCTGATGCAACCAAATCCTTAATGACCAGGGTCATTAAAAGGTAAAACATAATCAAATCAAAGGGGGAACCTTCAGCAGGAAGTTCAAATTAGTTAGATTTCCTGGACCAGCTGTAACCTCTGGAGTATCCAATCAGTGGAGAAATAGGGGAGGGTCTGTGGGCCATGCACAGTTATGGTCATCTCACTGTTCTATTGTTTGGCACACCAGCCACTATTTTGTGCTCAGTTAGGCACACATTCTTGCAAGAACATGAATAAATTTTTTTCTCCTCCACAATCAAATGAGTGCTTGTTCTTCTGCAGGTTCAGCATTCTTTCTAATAGTCTCCAAAACTGACCTGAGCATTGAATGACATCCTCTGAGCCCCTGTCCCATAAGGTCAGCCAGGCTGGTATTTATATCACAGTGTAACAAGATACTGCACAATCTCAGTCATTTCTCAGATGGAAAGCCATGATATTTATTTCTAATGTACAATAATAATTACATTCAAAACACAGTTACAAATCACCAGCCAAGAATGGCTATTAAGCTTAATAGACTGATTTGCAAGGGAGATGCATCTGCAAACCACATAGGTAAATGGAATGTTTTAAATTACATTAGCTCTCCTATTATTTTGGTTTTGTGCAATGATTTGTTGCATATATGGAGTACAATTCCAACTAATAAGGCCCAACAGTGAAATGTCAAGCTTCAACATTTAACAGCCTCAAATAAACAATTTTTATGCATTCTTCTTCTAATTATTTTCCAAGCCATCTATCCCTACACAATGACTTCTCCATGCTGTAGGGTAATTAAAGGGCACTGGTTTCTGAGACCTAACATTGTAGGTTTCCATCAATTTTTTTTAATCTCTTCTACTGTGCTTTTATTCCCATGAGTTCTGTCATTTGTTCTTTCAGACTTTCAATTTCTTTTTTTGTTTGTCCCTTGCCTTCTTTATATCCTCCCTCAATTCATTGATTTGATTTTTGATGAGATTTTCCATATCTGCTTGAACATCCTGAATTAATTGTTTCAATCCCTGTATCTCATTTGAATTCTTGGTTTTCTCCTTTGACTGGGTCATATTTTCAATTTTCCAGGTATGATTTTTTATTTTTTGCTGGCATCTAGACATTTAATTTCATTAATTAGTTCATTCTGGAGATTGTTTTCACTCTTTTACCTAGGATTTTCTTGCTGGATGGCTTTGTTCTTTATCTGTTCTTTGACATTCAGTTCAGCTTATTCTGACCCTAGCATAGGTTTTGTTTAAAGGATCAGAATTTTTCAGTTCTTGCTTTCTTGTTTCTTGCCCTGCTTGTACAAAGCATTTTTTTTCCCTTAGGAGGGTCTACTTGGGTATTATAGACCCCAGTTAAAAATTTCCAGTCAAGACTGGCCTCCTCTCAGGAAGAAAGAGTCAACTGCATCAGTTTTCCCTGAGGGTGAGACCCAGAAGGTTGACAGACTTTCCTAGGAAGCCTCTAGACTCTGCATTTTTCCTATCCTGCACAGTATGTGGTACTTGTCTACCTACAGGTCCCACCAGCAAAAAGTGATGCAGTACTTTTAAATTCAGCAGACTCTTCCATGCTGGGGTCATGGTTGAGACAGAAGAGAAGTTGTAGGCTGGTTTTAATAGCTTCAGTTTTCTAGTCCCTGGGATCTGAATTCCCTGAGGAAAGAACTCCACCTGAACTGGGCCCCACCCCTCTCCTGGTGAAGGCAGTATCCAGGTAATTACCTCCTTTCACATGACCAGCCTCTTTGTCTCTCAGACAAGCTTAATTCCTCCCTTATCTGGGCAACTGAAGCCTGATAGCAGTTAAGCTGTAGAAACAAAGAAAAATTGGTTTTGTTAATCAAGAGCTTAAGTTGGTACATTGCTCTATGTATCTCCAGGTCCTATGTGTCCCCCCTTTTTTAGGGTCCAGACATTTTTTAAGTATTTCGTGCTGTCCAATCCAAAAAAAACCTCTTTTTTTCCCCATCAGCCCTGCCCCCTCTGTGCCATGGCAAAAACTAGTAACTTTAGATTTTATTCAAGGTTTGGCTGAGCTGGGGCCCTATTTTTATTAGTCAGAATTTCTTAATTAATTCCATAATTGGAGCTTGGTTGAACTCAGCCCCTTGCTGTTAGTAAAGTCTCTTTCCTTTCCCCTCTGGGAGCCAGCCTGTGGGGGAGGGGCACAGGCCTCCACAGCTTGGGAGACTCACATTCTGGGTGGGATCGCAGCTGTCCCAGCTTGTCCAGACTGGTGTATGCTGTGTGGCTGGTCACTGATGTGGCCCCAGCAGTTGTTCTTTACTGTTCCTGATTATTTGCTAGCTGCTATGGAGAATTAACTAAATTCCACACCTCACTAAGCCACCATCTTGCCCTCAGATTCTCCAACCATTCAGCACTGGTTCCTGAGAAGTCAAAGCAAGTGGAATAGGAAAACCTGATACTAGGCTTTCTGTTAAAGCCTAGAATTCTCTTTCTGAGATCACTCTGTGAAAAATAGTTTAGAAACTACAAACCAGTCACTTGAGCCAAATTCTTTAATACAAGCACAACTTCCAAATAAACAGTACAATTTACAAGTCCTCTTTCTAAGGCATTAGCTAAGATTCAGATAAAAGTTTCCCAAAGCTCACTTATGTTAGGCATAGAGTCAGTAAGGATTCCACATAAGACAGATAGTCAAAGCTTAACAGGTTTATCAGAAAGAGAAAGCAGGTAGGAGAAGGCATGTAAGAACCAGCTAAACATGCCAGCATAAAGAAAGGAAATGGTTCCAGCTCTCTTTCTGAGAGATAAAATTTTAAAGAACATTTAATATTTTAAGGATTTTAAGGATTTCTCAGAACACTGTTGGTTGTGGTTTGCTGTATTGCAGCAGATTGCAATACTTGGCTGAAGCTTGCATAAAAATAACCACCAGATTTACCTCTTGACATGATTTGAAATCTCTTAAACTCATTCCTTTTCCACCTTTTAGTCTGTTCATTCATGATGTCAGTGCCAGTGTCATCCTAGAAGCTTATGTCTCACAGTGCCAGGGCCAGTTATATTCCATGATGCCAGGGCTAGTTATGTTTCATGCTACCAGTGCCAGGCTTATACCCCTGAAAATTATGTCCCATGTTGGAGGGAAGCTCAGAGTTTGGCTTAGAGACAGGCCACATTTGAGCAACAGCAGAAATTTCTGGATATGGCTCTTAAGCACTAATTTTAAGTAGGTTCAGTTTACTATTACAGAAATAAGTTCCATAAGGGCAAGCTTCAGAATTGAGGCCTTGGCTTATTAAATTTGGAGCCCCCCCTTATTTTTTTTAAGAAAACTGCTAAGGTTGCCTACCTGGGGAATTTCTAATAATTTTATCTTTCCCAGTCCCTCAAAGGACTTTGCAGACATGTTTTTTGCCCCAAATATTCTTAAATGCAGAGTATAATACATTAATTTGTATAAAATATTAAGACTTTGTTTCATATTCTAGGTTTCATATTAAATAAAGTTGAATTAGGTTGTTTAATTCATTAAACAGGTTATATTACATAATGCAAGTTTTGGACAAAATAAGCATTTTTCTTTTATGTTACACAAAAGTTAAAGCCTTAAAATATTGCATTATTTTTCACCTTTTATGTTGATTCACTTTGGTTTTAACTAGATCAGTTTCATCACATCTTTCATTGGTGCTTGATTTCTTTTGGTTTTTTTAGCCATTACTGTGTCAACCCATGCTAACTTCTAGAGCTGGAGGACCAAATCTGAGTTTCAGGTGTTATACAGATACTTAAAGTTTTAGGGAAATAAAGAATAAAAGCTCCTCAGAATTTAATGATAATAGTTAATGCTTACATTCAGAGTTTTAATTATTAGAGCATTTTAAAATGCTTATTTCTGAAACTTCTCTCAGAAATAAAAACATTAGACAATTGTTTTATATTAAGAAACCATAGCAGAGGTTTTGCTTTGTTATACTTTTATGCATTTACCAGAGTTTTATTATTTAACAGATAAGATATAATATATGTATTCAATGTTTCTTTTAAAGTTGAGCACATATACTTTTAGAGAAGTATTAGAGCAATTCAGTGCAGTGACAATTTGGCTATTTTCCTTATCTGTGGCTTTTTAAAAATAACTAAAACTATGATTAAGAACATCATGCTACTGTTTAATATTATACTGATTAATATCAAGATATAACATGGGCAGTGATAATATTGTTAAATTTGTAGGAATTTTATACAGTTTCTGAACATATCAATAATATTATTTTGCTTATACACATTTAACTAACAACAGGATAGAAAATCTCTTTTAACCACTAAAATAGTTCCCAAACTCTTCCTATGTGATTTACACATGATGAAAGAACAAAATTTTTTGTAGCAGTTTTCCATTAATAGTGAGAAGAGTTGTCTTTTGATACAAAGGATGATAAGGTTAACATAACCATTAACAAGGATTTTTTCTGATGTAAAATATTTCAGACACAATACTTGGATGATTGAGAAAAAGTGTTTTTTAAAATACTTTGCATTAAGAGCATACTAAAATCCATGTTACTAGAACACAGAAAACTCAACTTTAGTTTTGTATGAATACTTAGCTTGACAAAAAAGGCTTTCTTTTTTTTGAAATATATGATAAGTAGACCTATTAAATTTTGTTCAACACTGACTATGACAGACAGAATTCACTTTTATTGACTTCTTTACAACTCTCACAATTATTCAGAATTTAAAATAAAAATCACTATAACAAGCAAAATTCACTACCACTTTGTGTACTCATTCAGGGCTTATAGTCAGCAATGACTATGACAAACAAAATTTATTTCATGGATATCACTCTCCATATCCATTCCACTTACAGTTTTTATTTATTCAGACGGCACATAATCAGAAATAAATTTGATGATAAATTCATAAAGCTTTTGAACCTGCTTGCTTCCTTCCAACAACAACATTCATGAAGGGGAAAGAGACAGAGATACTATAAAATAATGGAGGAAGGGAAGAAGTTTATGCTTGGGTTTAGAACATAACCAGGCATCTAAACACTTTATATTCAGAACACATAAATGGTCACTTTATAATAAACTTAAAATCTCTCAGTCCAATTCAGCATTTCCTTCAAAGGTCAGGAAAGCCTCAAGTTTGAAATATAATCAGTTTTTTAATATATTTAATTGATTTATCCAGGAAAAAACTCCAATCTTTTTCAACAATATTCCCAACTGCTAACCAGGAATATGTTAATTCAGAAAATTAAGTTATAGTTTCTAAAAACTAGTTCAGAGTTTTATTTCTTTAAATGCCACTTTCTTTTTTAAAGGTCTTACATGTGTCATCTTATGAGGATTTCTCAGGTTATTCTTTATCTCTCTGCCTTTTAAATCCTTTTAGCATTTTTATTCCCCCGTTAAGACTATTTTACACTATGCCTTGGTAGAGGTATATTCTAACTAGAATATAAACTCTCTTAAGCCAAGAATTAGGTTTTCTCTATTTATGACTGCATTTATTAACAGAAATATTCTGATTGATATTAACAAATCCACTACTAATTCAGATTTTTTCACATACTGAGGTAACAAATGGCCAAGTAACAAAAGCCAGATTCTTTGTAACTCAGGTAATCAAAGTAATAAAAAATCATTTATATTTTTACTAAACTTAACTGATTTCTTAAACAGAATATTTGAAGAATTAGCATATTTTCAATTTTATTATACTTTGCATAATCGTTATCATCACCAGGTACATTGTTCAGTTCACATAACTTAACTATTTAGTTACACTATTTTAAGAGGAATTTCTAGAATGTATTCACAATACTAGCTTAATTCATCAGTAAGCTTATATAGATTTAAGGAGGACACACCCAAGCAGAATAAATTGCATTTGTTCAATTTGAAATTTATAATAAAATTACTTTATCAGAGGTTGAGAAAAGAACTGTTTTTATAATATCTGAAAATAAAAATAATTTAAAAAGTACATTTGATTATCAGGTTTTAGAAAATATACTGCAATTGATTAATTTCTCAGAGAGAAAAAGGGAAGGTGTGGGAGGGGAAGGGTTGAGAAAGAGGGCAAGGGAACAGAGGGGGTTGGGGAGAACTGTGGACTCCTCAGCATTAAGGAGGTCTGCTGAGGGGCAGAAAGCTTAGAAGGTTTCTCATGCAGGAGGTGACACAATAGAGTGGCACAGAGAAGGTGGAGACTTTAATAAATTTGTTAAGTTTGGGAGTAGGGAGTGTCAGACTATTTGCCATTGTGCCAAATAAAATTATCAAATTCGGTGAGGAGAGTGCCATCTTCTGGCCAATGTTTTTGTTGTTCTAAAGGGTATTGCAGCCAAATTCTATTGCAGAAAGAAATAAGTTTCTTTGGTTTTATTTCCCTTTCTAATTGGAGTTTATTGAGATTATGGAGTAAACACCCAAAGGGAGTGGATTTGGGGGGGCAGTTTTAGAGTTATTGTAAAGTGATTGGGCATTACCAATGATTGCTAGAGTAGGTACCACATTAAAGCAGACCAGGGCACTGCATTGAGGTGGGCCAAAGTAGGTACTGCATTAAAGCAGGCTAGGTTGTCTTTGGGAAATCAAGGTAGGTGTTGTGTTAAAGCAGGTCAAGGTGTCCTGGAACACCAAGACAGGTGCTGCATTAAAGCAAGCTGGAGAGTTCAAATGAGACTAACAACCCAGATCATGATCCTTCACAGTGACAGGGCAGGCATCCCCACTTTGTCTTCAATGACCAGGAAAGTGTAAAAAGTCTTTCACTCAAGGCATCCCCTGAATAACTTTGACTACTGCACAGGGAAAATGACACTCCCAGAGCATCAGAGAGTTTTGACTGAGTACTCAGAATTTGTAGATGCTGAGGCTAGGGCTGCACTAAAGTGGGCCAAAGTGCCAACTGGGGCAGGCCAGGGTGTCCCTGGGACAAGAAACACAACTCCCTTGAGGAGAGGATCTGGGCAGAAGGCATCACTTACCTAGGGCCAAATTAGCCATAGATGTTTGCATGCCATGGAGGTGAACCAGCATCATATTAAGGTGATCTGAGACAGTCACTCAAGCCACCAAGACCATAGAAACCTCAATGACTGACTGTGTGGTTTGGGGGACAGAGTGAATGGAAGGCTGTCCTGTCACCCAGGGGGGCCAGAAAGCTAAGCCTCAGTCTGACCTCCACCCCCAGATTTCAGCAGTAGATGGAGTCATTAAGGATTCCACATGGATAGAAAGTCAAAGCTTAACAGGTTTACTGAAGGGAGAAAGTGTGTGGGAGAAGGTAGGCGGGAGTCAGCAAAAAGAAAGGAAATGGCTCCAGCTCTCTTTCTGAGACTTGCAGTGTTAAAGCAAAAACCATGCTGGGAGGTGAGAGCTATCAGCAGGGACAGGTTTTGATCATGTGACTATTTATCTTCTGATGAGTACAGTGCCTTCTGATGGGTGTGGCAGTGGTATGCCTGGGGATCTTGCTGTGACATCTGGTTCAGCCAAAGAATCTGAGGGAAAAGAAGCTGAGGAAAGAAGCAGAGGGTGCCCCAGGTTACAGAGTCCATTTTATATGTAAAGCTCTTTTTCTGAGACCTGACAACTTTCCTTCATGATCTTCATCCAGAGTCCTCAAAGGCCTTCTCTATTGAGACTGATTCACATTCAGCAAACAGCTTCTAAGTGCCTGGTGGTAAAATCCATCAGCCTCAAGCCAGGTCCAGGGAATGAGGTCATTCTATGCTAGAAGTAAAAGCATGCTCTAAATCCTAGCAGGGCAGGTGAGGTGGTTCTCAGCATGCCAACCACCAGAATAAGTCTAGTTATGCCAGTGCCTTCATTTGCCGGTGAGGTTGGAACACACAGCAAAGTGCAGGGCTGGGAGCCCTACTCAGCAAGACCATAGCCTTCCTACTTTAAAAAGCTTTGAAAAGCCCTGGAGACCCCTCAGAGCCAAGCAAAACAAAACCTCATGCCCTACTTCTTCTTTGAACTCCCTCTTGAGTTTCCTCTTTATGTTTTGACATTTAATATCACCCCCAAGTCAGCTGACCCAGATACCCAATCAAGCCCTGGTTTCAAGATGTTTGACCAAAAACAAAAGAAGATGTGAAAATCCTTTCAGCCCCTTGGATCTAATTGACATTTTTAGAGCTTTCATGACTGTGAAATCTTGGCTGATTACATTCTCTGCACTTAATTTTTCTCTGTAAAATTCTTCTTCACAAGTGCACTTGTTCTACTGATTCCAAAGAAAGAAGTGATGAGGTTTTATTTTATTATTTGTTTAGTTCTTTTTTATTAACTTTTAAATTAAAAAAATAAGACAAGAAAGAAACACAAACATTCTTCACATATGATCATTCTGTTCTATATGTATAATCAGTAATTCACAATATCATCACATAGTTGCATATTCATCATCATCATCATTTTTAGAACATTTGCATCAATTCAGAAAAAGAAAGAAAAAGACAACAGAAAAAGAAATAAAATTAAAACAGAAAAGAAAATTATACATACCATACCCCTCACCCCTCCCTTTCATTGATCACTAGCATTTCAAACTAAATTTATTTTAACATTTGTTCCCACTATTATTTATTTTTATTCCATATGTTCTACCCATCTATTGACAAGGTAGATAAAAGGAGCATCAGACACAAGGTTTTCACAATCACACAGTCACATTGTGAAAGCCACATCATCATATAATCATCAAGTGATGAGGTTTGAAGAATTTCCATGAACTTGTGTTTTTCCTCTTAATTCTATCCATTTTTATTCCATGTTTTATGAAGCTCTGTGGTTAGATGCATACACACTGATTATTGTAGTGTCTTCAGGGTGAAATGAGTCTTTCATCTTAAAGTATTGCTCTTCTATATCCCCAGAAATTTTTTATTTTTTACTTTCCCTGATATTAATAAAACCACTCTAGCTTTCTTTCCATCTGTGTTTTCCTACAATTTCTTTCTCCATCCTTTTATATTGGTCTATATATAGCCTTATTTTAAAATGGTTTCTTGTAGACAAAGTATAATTGAGTCTGTTTTTATGATTTACCTTACACTCTCCATGCTTTGATTAGTGTGTTAAGCCTTTTTACATTTTATTTAAGCATTTATAAGGTTAGATGTAGACTTAACATTTCACTATTTGTTAGGTTCATTCCCTTTTGTTCATGTTTTATAATAAGCATATCTTTAAGAGAGTCAACAATATTATCACACAAGCATCTGGAATGACTGTAAGTCAGCTGGTCTCCAGTGGTCTTGGTGGGCTTCTCTTTTCCATTTCTCTTGTCCTCCCATAGGTCCATCAGACTAGACTTTCCTAGTTCTTCTTTTGGAAGATGCAGAGGTTCAACAAAGCAAGTGGATACATACAACAAATGGTGAAATCTAGGCTTCCAGTATTGGCAAAGCAGCACTTCTGCCTCTATTGCCAAAAGCAAAACCTGGAATGGAACCCAAAGTTAAGGAGCTTGGACACAGCCCTTTTTTGGGAGGAGACACTGTGTCACTTGTCAAAGGAACCAACAAAGCCATTGGCTCCAGTTCTGTAATCATAGACAGGTGACCTGAACACTGTACTGGTGTCCAACTACACCTGCCAAGTGCATAGAGAGGGAAGCCTGATCAAAAGAGTGTTAGGTAAAATAAAATGATCACCTGCATTGGGTGTGGCCTGGAGAGACCTCTTTCCAAGGAAGGATTTTCCAGAAGAAATGAACATTTTTGGCCTACAGGGGCTTCCTAAGAAAATGGAGACATGGAGCATGCCCTAAAAAATTGCAGATAAGGAACACATGGTCATACACTAGATTAAATCCAATAGAGCTGATCAGAATGGACAAGGATCCCATACTAATCAATGCATATCTGCTCCACACTTGTAAACCATCCCCCAAACCATATAAACCAAAAACTTAACACAGCCAATCAGAACATTTTATTGCTTGCTTCCATGTTTGCACACTATAAGCTCCCCCTTTCCACTCCTAGGGAGAGCTCATTAGTACACTTCTTTTGCTACCTGGTTCACAAATCATTTATTGCCCAAATAAATTTTAACAAAATTTTTAAATGCCTCAGTTTATCTTTGACAAAAGGTAAATCTTATTGAGCACCCAAACACAATGTCTAGGATACAATAAATAAGTAATATATGACCATTGCTATTTTCCTCATTATTTTAACTACTTAAAGTCACTAAGGATAAAATAGAAACAGAAAAGATGTATCATCTCCAAATCCTTTAAAAAAATTTTTTTGGTGATGGCAAGAATATATTAATGTTTGTTGCTCCTTCTGTGCCAGGAAAATGGTTCAACTAAAATGTTTCTAGCTTTGCTCTCTAATGTCACAGCCACCAACAGTATATGACAATTTACATTTTAATTTTAATTAACTAAAACAAAATCAACTAAAACTCAGTTCCTTAGTCACACCAGCCACATTTCAAATGTTTAATATAGATGTGTCCATACAGCACAGTTTTAGAACAGTGTGGTATCATTAAGTGCTCTCAACATCTCTGCTATAACTATGGTTTAAAAGTCATGGTAAAATTCAGAGCCAGCTTTTTAAGATGGTATTAGTTGGAAATGTAACATTGTCATATATTCTGCATGTTTTAATTATATTATAGGACATTTGAGTTACTATTTGGTAAGAGGAAATGATAACAAGAGACTAAAATGAGAAAAATATGATGATGGGTAGTGTAAAAAATTAATGGGATGTGATTTTAAAATAGAAATGATGTAGAAAGCCATTTATAATGAAAATCTTGTCTGATCTTTGTCCCCATTTCCTAGGGAACCAACCTCTGAATCTTTGGAATTTCCCATGGTAGGAAAGTCTTTTGATCTTCATTGTGGACCCAGGACACATCTGAGAGTTTACATATGTCAAGGTGAGACCAGCCTCCCCTGCAGGTCCTGCAGTCCTAGTGTGGGGGTGCCATACCAAGAAGACCAATCAGGTTATAAGGGGTGGGGTTTTATGGCCCCTCATGTAAGCCCACCTCCTGAGTTCACCCATATGGATGTTGATTCCATCAATGTTGCCTGTGTGATGAGACCTCCATTTAAAATCAGGACCCTGGAAGCTTGGATCATGGCCTCCTTGACCATGCATATCCTGGTGCTGAAAGGGTGATGTGTCCTGTGATCTCAGTGGAGAGGACATGGAACCTTGTGTTTGAGATCCTCCCAGGCTTCACTATGTGCTTCTCTTCCTTTGGCTTCTTCAAATTTGCATCCTTATTATATTAAACCATAGTCCTAAACATAGTGCTTTCAGCAAGATCTGTGATTTGTTCTAGTGAATTATTGATCCCTAGGGGGTGATGGAAGCCCCCAAATTTGTAGCTGGTTGGTAAGAAGGTCAATAATTAGAAAACACCCTGACCTTTTGGGGTCTGGCCTGAGTGGGAATTGGAGTGACTAGAGTGACTGAGTGACTGCAGTCTTTGTGGCTGCTATCAGAACTGTTGTTGGAAGTTGTAAAGGGGGTTTTTCTATCCTATACAATAACTTAATACAGAGGTTGAGTACCATTTGGAACACCTTTATTTTAGTAACTGCTGCTACTTAAAGCTTGCATTTCTCACTGGGTAGTAAGGAATCTGGAAATTTGATGTCATATATCTTGTTGAGACATGGGAGAGTTGTTGAGAAACAATTTACATGGGATATCATAAAATGAAAACTCCTTCATCATAGGACACATTGTTGTGAGTTGATGGAAAATTATTGCATATGTGATGATGAGATTTTTTCAGAAGAGGATGCCGGGACACTTAAAATTACTCAGGCAACCTCACCCTAACTCTGATTTAATACCAGCTCTGTTAGAAACAAATGCTCATCTTCCAAGTGCAAATGATAATTTGTCTTAATGGACTGAACACTTTGCTTCTCATTGTGTTGGAAATCAAACCTGATTTTATATCCTATTTTTTAGGAATACTATATTATTTACTTTTCATTTAGAGGGGGCTGAATGAATTATACAGTTTATAACTAAAAAGCAATTGTCTCCTAATTCAAAAAATTTCTCAGGAACAAACTGAGCCAACCAGGTAGCAAAATAATGCAATTACTGATTCTTAATGCATATTCTTTCCATCTCACTTAACCCATCCTCCTGCCTTATGAGAGAGAATTTGGCAGAATATTTAGCCAAGGGAGATAACTCTTTACTTCATCTGATTTTTCTTCCATAGTAAAGCATATAATTTTTTCTAAGATCTTAATTATATTTCTTTTTGAAATAAAATGTGTCTTGGGAGATTTAGGTTTGTTCAGGTTCAGTTAATAATGCATAGCAATTGAGATATTTGGTAACATTTAAGTATAATTAACTCGATACCTGGATTTTAAATTGCTTCTTTTTAAAGTGAACATAATGATTGTAGGTCTGAATATAGTTTTGATGTTTGTCTAGGAAGCTGTTACCTTAAGGAAAAGAAAACTCAATCAGAAGTAGTATGAGTAAAACATGAAATTTAGTCATAGTATTCTGGACTTACTTATGAAATCCAAAGTTATAATAAGACTAAAGTTCAGCATTGTCCCAGAGACCTGAGATGAAGAAATTCTTGGACTTAGTCCAAGGTTAGCCCTTCACTACAGACCATCTTCCTCTAATTCATATTCTTGAGGGAGAGCATCTGATTGACTGTTTTCTTTTCCCTGAGGCCACTTTGAGTAAAATAAATACAATGTTTAAAGCAGACTTCCTTTAATTTGCTAAAATAGAAAGATTATTTCTCTAGAAAATAGAACAGCTAAAATGCACACCAAATTATAATCTGAAGAGTAGATAGCATTAAATATGCCTACATTTCCTTAATATTCCTTCAGTGGCTATACCCATTAGTACCTACATAAATATTTGTTGACTTAATATATAATGAGGGTATTGTAATTTAGAGTAGAAAAGATAACATTGAATAATTATAACTAATTCAAATTTACCAGGATTCTTTCAGTTGCAAGTGGAGAAAATCCAAATTACAATTCTTTTAATACAAAAGAAAACATAGCATTTCATGTAATGAAACCTTCCAGGGAGGGTAGAGCTGGAATCTGGACTTTAATAATGTCATTCCATCTCTGCCTGCCTGTCTGTGGTGGTCCTCAGCTCCACTAAGCCCACATTATCTTTTCATAGCAATCCCAAAAGAAATATTTCCCCCAGAAAATAACAAAAATTCCCTCAATAGAGCATCATTTCATTGGATTGGGTTGCCTACACATGCTTGATTTAAACACTGTAGGCAGGGCATTAAAAGGAGTGGCCAGGCCCAGAACAGATGACCACTCTGAGACCAGGGACTAGGTACCATTTGAAAATTTCAGATGTGAAGAGAAAGTTGGTTCCTCAGAAGGAAGGGAGAGTACCCCAGTTTCTGTTTTGAAATAATGAGTACTGGAAAGGGCATGACTTCTGCACCACAATAAAAACTCAGGCAAACTACAAGTTCCCACATTTCCTAAAATGTATCAGAACACTGAGGTCACAGGTCAAACAACTGGGCACAAATCTAAATAGGAGCAGGTGCATGTATGAGAGACAGAAGGTGAGCTGTGGCTTCACTGGGGCAGTTGCTACTGGACATGGTAAGGAGAGTAGAGTTAGGGTGGTTGGCACATTGGTGGAGACCAAAAATGCATTGGCAGGAGGGTAGGGCCATTGGTGACCCCAGAAATTGGGGCAGTCTGCACCACCTTCTGTGTTTGTCTCCATAAATACTGAGAAGTACCATCCAAAAAAACTGGAGAGTTCTCAGAAATCCTCCCTTGAGATACAGGCCTGAGGAAGTGTGTTTAAAGCATTTATAAAGTAAAAATAAAATATTAAAAAGAATTTATGTCATTTATGAAATAATGGCATAAAGAATGGTGGAAAGATTTAGGAGTATACTTTTATAAGAGAATTATCCCATACATGGAGGTTATAATCATTTAGGGCTGTAATTATATATACATATTATAAAATCTAGTGTGACTATTAACATTTTAACATGATATAAATTGTGATTCCATAGAGAAAGTAAAATGGAATAAAAATACTCAGTGAAATTGGAAGAGACAGGAAAAATAGATAGAAAGTTAAAGCTGACAAGTTAATAGATTTTAATCAAGCAATATTGATAATTACATTAACTAGAATGGTCTAAACACAACAGTTAAAAATATAGAGAGAATCAGGTTCAATAAAAAAGCAAAACTCAACTGTATACTCTTTACAGGAAACCCACATAAAAATAAACATATAATTACATTAAAATAAGTACAGATCTTCTGTTTTTAGGTCATGAAAGAGCCTGGGTAATGGATGGTGCTGATAGCAGCAGAACACTGTGCTCAAAGTTTCTGTGATACAGGAATGAAAGAGGAGACAGCATTATAGCTATCACAGACATTAAAGGAACCCAAAAAGGATATGATAAACAATTCTTTGCCCATAAATTTGAAAACCCAGAAAAATGGATTAATTATCTGAAAGACACAAACCACCAGAACCCATTGGAGAAGAAATAGCAATCCTCAATAGTTTTATACCTATATCTATCAAATACATTGAATTTGTGGTTAAAAACCTTCTAACAGAGAAAGTTCCAGGGTATGATAGTTGCAGAGGTGACTTTTACCAAATATTTGAGAAATAAATATTACTAAATCTAGATAACAAATCTCAAAAAATAGAATAGGAAGGGAAACTTTGGACATATATTTTATGAGGCCTGCATTATCTCAATAAAAAATACAGAAAAATATGTTATTATAAAAGAAAACCACAGGTCATTATACCTCATGAACTTAAGTACAAAAGTCTTCAAAAAATTAGGAAATAAATATCAGTAATGTATGAAAACATTAACACACAGCCAAATGAGGTTTATCGCAGCAATGTAAGACTTGTTCAACATTTTTAAAAAATCAATCAATGGGTGCAGCAGGAGTTGGTTCCTGTTGCACAAGGTGATGGTAGTGATGGCACAATGCACTGGGCTGTAACTGCAGTCTGTTCTGTAGCAGCAGCAGCAGCAGCAGCAGCAGGGCAGCAGTGGCACAAGGAGTAACAAGACAGACTTGTGCACACATGCAGCAACCACTGCTGCCAGACTGAGATGACTGAGGAAAGAGGAACCTCCTCACTCCCTCCACCACCAGATTTCAATGCCCAATCCCCACTCACCAGTGTTTTTTGTTGGAATATATGCTGCATGTTTATGGTGATTCTGAGCATGAGGGCAGATATTTGCCAGGCTCAGCACAGTGTTTTCACTGACAAGTGAACGTAGAGGTTCTATGTATCATAATTAACATTGCTTAGAAGATTCTGGACACTGAGACTTGCCTCAGACATAGCTGGCTTATTTCTTTTAATGACTCCAGTAAAGTTAAACAGCAAGTAAAAAAAAGTTTACTTTTAACTTGACTCACTAGTGCCTAAATGTAGTAAAGGCTGCTTAATTTCTGTTTGTAGTTGGATTTTTGGGAGTCTGGAGGTAATCATCTACAGTTACTGTGGCCCAAGTTGGATTCAAGTGGATTCTAAGTCCTTTTGCATATCTTGAAGAGATGCTTCTTCAGCAATAACCAAGTTGAATAGAGAAAACACTGATTGGTAATTGGCATTTTAGTGGTCTTTTTAATGTTTTATGCTTTAATGTTTTATGTTAAAGATGTATTGATTCCTCCTGCACCCCACCCATTTTCCCCTCACACTCACACTCAAACCAGCAAGCACTTTTTGTCATAATGAACCACTCAGCCCCTATGGAGATCTCCTATGAGAACATGCATTTTCTGATAACTCACAATCTTACCAATGCTACCCTCAACAAGTTCACAGAGGACCTGAAGAAGTGTGGAGTAATACTTTAGTCCAGTTTGTGGTGCTACAGATGATAAAGCTCCTGTTGAAAAAGAAGGGGTCCACATTCTAGATTGGCCACTTGATGATGAAGTTCTACCACCTAAAAAGATAGCAAATGCAATGGCTAAACCCATTATAAAACAAATTTTGTGAACAGCCAAGTTCCTATATTGCAGTGCCTTGTGCTGCAGGATTGTGAAGGTCACCTGTGCTGGTTGCACTTGCTTAATGCAGTTCACTTTATAAGACAAAAAAAGGGTAGCATTCAATTCCAAGTACCTGCTCTACCTGGAGAAATCCTGACCTAAGATGTGATTATGTTTTAGAGATGCCAATGGGCACTGCTGTGTTCAGTAGAAAGTAATGTAAATGAAGGCTGACTTGACTGTGTCACTTAAAGGGAACTCTTGGTACCTGGAAATGTGAATCTGGAATAGTAACCGTGTCATAAAAAGCAAACAAAAAAGAAATCCCTGAGTTCTGGGAAGATGGCCAAATAGGGTAGCTTGAGTTCAGCCCTGCTCCATGGAAAAGTTAGAGAAGGGACAGGAGGGTGACTGAGATGGGGGTTCAAGAGTGCAACTGGCCTGGGTGAGGCTTCTGCACCACATAGTGTGGCCCTGCAGAGGCTGAGGAACTGAGAAGCTGAAAGCTGGAGCCTGGCATGGAGGCGCCAAGCCCACAGGAGTGCATGGATGGGGAACCAGGAACTAGGAAGTAAGCCAGCCACATTCTCTGAACATGCTACACTCACCAGTACAGTCCCATGACCCATAACTCACTCCACACACCCCACACCCCCAAACATTGTCAGTGGCTCCCACTCCATGCACCCCAAAGACCCCTGCCCCATCCACCCCCAGTTCACATACTTGCCCCACACCTCCACCCCAAGTGCAGCCCAACCCACCTGTCCTGTACTCTTTCTGAGCACTACCTCACCCTCCCTGCCTGTTCCCTGAAGGCTATTGCCAGTGCATAAAGGCTGCAGGCACATACCTTCATATCCATGCTACACCCACTTTGCCCATAGTGTCACTCAGCCTTAACCCACCCACCCAAGCTCTGCACATCAGTTTATGGCACTCCTAGACCCATGCATGTACACATGCCCCGAATCACATCCTTCATCTCTGGGAACATCAGTTTGTGGCACTCTTAGACCTGCACATGTGCACGGACCCCTAATCAAGTCTTTCAGCTTTGGGAACATCAGATTATGACACTCCTAGACCCACACATGTGCATTGCCTTTAGTCATGCTTCCCAGCTCTGAGAAAGTGTTGACCTGTGCAGCCAGGTCACTTCTGCCCACAACCCACAAAGGCATAATGCTAACCTGCTGCCACAGCTCTATGTATGTACACAAGGAGCCCTGCACCTTAGGCCAGTGAACACCAGGGTTACAACCCCAGACTTGTGCACTTGCACAGCTATGTCCTCCCAGGCTGCTGGGTGCCCAGATTCATGAACACCAGCATAACATCCCCAAACTGTGCTTATACCTACCCTGCAACAAATCACCACACTCTGCACCATACCCTGCACCATACCTTGCACCCTGTTGCACATCCATCACACAAACACATGGCTTTAGACTACTTAAAAAAGTCAAGTCCCAAAGTAAAACAATCAAGATATTTA
Source organism: Myrmecophaga tridactyla (assembly GCA_004026745.1). Classification (NCBI taxonomy): domain Eukaryota; kingdom Metazoa; phylum Chordata; class Mammalia; order Pilosa; family Myrmecophagidae; genus Myrmecophaga; species Myrmecophaga tridactyla. The sequence goes on from PVIY010001996.1 coordinate 23,181, forward strand.
TATGCAATGAAAGCAACTAAGCATTTCACAATGTAGACAGATATAGCCCTGCCTTATGATGAAATTAAAACACCAGAGGAGACATAGACATCATAACAAATAATCAAAGATATTCCTATAACTCTACTTAATAAAATAAATGGGATGGCAGATGACATAAAGGAGATCAAGAAGAGATTAGAAAAGCATAAAGAGGAATTTGAAAGAATAAATAGAAAAATAGCAGATATCACAGAGATTAAAGACCCTTTTGACCAAATAAAAAGTATACTAGGGGCACACAATAGCAGATTTGGAGAGACAGAAGAAAGAATAAGTGATATAGAAGACATAATAGCGACTTCAAACCCTCAAAACAGTAAATGGAAAAAGATGGAAAAATGTGGGAAATGGTAGACAAAACAAAGCATGCAAATATAAGAATCATTGGTGTCCCAGAAGAAGAAGAGAGAAGTAAAGGACTAGGAAGAGTAATTGAGGATATAGTGGGGCAAAACTTCCCAACTCTTATAAAGGACATAATTATACAAGTCAAAGAAGGCTGATGAAGTCCAAACAGAAAAAAATCCAAATAGACCTTCCCCAAGACACATACTAATCACTCTGTCAAATGTTGAAGAGAAGCAGAAAATTCTGAAAGCAGCAAGAGAAAAACAATCTACTACATAAAAAGGAAACAACATAAGACTAAGTTCAGACTACTCAACTAGCACCATGGAGGTGAGAAGGCAGTGGTATGATATATTTAATATACTGAAAGAGAAAGACATTTATACAAAAAAGCAATAAATTTCAAAACACACCACCACAATTAGTGATAGAACAGATTTCAGAGTGCAACATGGGTTAAAATTCCACAATTTTAGGTTTTTACTTCTATCTGCTCTAAGATATATCGATGTAATGATTCAACAATCATATTCATTTGTTAAATTCTATCTTCTCTGTATAACTCCTCCATCACCTTTGATCTTTCTATCCCTCCTTTTAGGGGTGTTGGCACTATGGCCATTCTAAATTTTTCATGTTGGAAGGGTCTGTCAATGATATGGGATAGGGAGATGGAACTTGCTGATGTTCTGGGGTGGCTGGGTCCTGCAGGTTTCAGGACCTCTCTGGTCTAGGTATCCATCTGGAGTTTGTAGGTTTCTGGAAAGTTACACTAGTGTGTGCAATCTTTGCTGAATCTTATATATTTCCCTAGGTGTTCTTCAGGATTGGCTGGAATGGTCCTGGTTGGGGTTTGGTAAGTTATGATAGGTAGCAATGTCTAACTGAAGCTTACATAAAAGCAAGCCCTGAGCAGCCTCTTGACTCTATTTGAACCCTTTCTGCCACTGATGCTTTATTAATTACACTTATTTTCCTCCTTTTGGTCAGGATGGAATTGTTGATCCTATGATGACAGGATTGGACTCATTAGAGGGAGTCATCTCCCATTCCACAAGGGAAGCATTAACCCCTGAATGCCTTGTCCCACATATGGGGGTTGGCAATTGTATTAGTTAGGGTTCTCTAGAGAAACAGAATCAACAGGGAACACTTGCAAATATAAAATTTATAAAAGTGTCTCACATGACCACAGGAATGCAGAGTCCAAAATCCACAGGGCAGGCTGTGAAGCCAATGATTCTGATGGAAGGTCTGGATGAAGACCACAGGAGAGGCTCACCAGCTGAAGCAGGAAGAGAGTCTTTCTCTTCTGAATCTTCCTTAAAAGTCTTACAGTGATTAGATTAAGCATCACTCATTGCAGAAGGCATTCCCCTTTGGCTGATTACAAATGGAATCAGCTGGGGATGCAACTGACATGATCATGATTTAATTCTATGAAATGTCCTCATTGCAACAGACAGGCCAGCACTTGCCCAACCAGACAAGCAGGTACCACCACTTGGCCAAGTTGACACATGAACCTGATCATGACAGCAATGATTTCTTTTTCAGAGCTGGGCTTAGAGAGAGTGAGGACACATTTGAGCAACAAAAGAGATCTCCAGAAGTAATACTTAAGCATTCCTATGGTAAGTCTAAGTTTCTCCACTACCTACATAAGCTTCACAAGAGGAAGGCTCATGATTGAGGGCATGGCCTATTGATTTGGGTGTCCCTAAAGTTTGACAGAGCATCAGGGGATCCCTGATGGTAAAGTTTGATAGTTCCATATTTTTTCTCCAATACCTCAAGGGACTTTGACAGCTTAATGCACTCTAGGATATACCCAGGCATTACCTTACACTATACAGGATTAAAGGTCCTCATTCTTATTCTTGGCTCCCTGTTTTTTTAATTGTTAAAATTAGCTATACAGATAGGTTGAGTTAGATTATTTGCTACAGAAAATTTAAGTTCCAGACCAAACAAACCTTTCTTCCTTTGGTGTCAAAGTGTAGGTGTGATTCTAAATTATAGACAATGTCTTCTATACTCCTGTATTCTGAATTACTTTAACTGCAGCCTGATCAGCTTCATTCTTATCTCTAAATGCCAGAAATATATATATATATTCTCAAATCCAGAAATAATAATTACCACTCCAGACTAAATGTATCTGCTATAAGAGCTTACAATGTAGGCCTCTGTTTTCTTATAAGTATTTTCTAAAGGGGAACATACCATCATTTTTCTTTCATTTGTGACTTATTTTGCCTCACTAAATGTCCCACACATTCATTCACATCATTTCATGCCTCAAGACTTTCCTTCTTTTTATAGCAGCACCATGTTTAATCATATGTATACACCGTCAATCACCAATCTACTTCTCAGTTAGTTTATCCTCAGCCAGCTGCATTCATCAGGCATCATGTATAATGCACAAAGTCCCAGTCCATCAACACTCTCAATATTAGATAATTTCATTTAGTTCCCAAGAGCTAGATAACCAATAAAACCACCTTCACCAAATAGGAAATCTAATTCTCCTCTTAACATTTGTCCCTCCCCCCATTATTTACCTCTGCTATTGCCGAGGTAGTACTGATGTTTTTCTTTTAAACATAGCCCAAAGTATACAATAGCAGTTCTCCCCCTGTACCCTGGACTTAAACACTCTTCATACATGAATCATACCTTTGGAGTAGTTCTTTCAAGAACTAATTTATATTTCCAGTGTAATCAGTGGGACACATATGTCTGTACAACCTTACTAGGTTCTCTTTGAGATTAAAGAAAAATCACTGGCTCAAAACCATCAATGCCTAGTGAGTATGTGCCCACAGGCCATAACAGGGTAGAAGCAAAACAGGGTAAAACAATGAGTAGCAAAAGGACTGTGTGTAGTATTATTTTTGCATATTCTTTGTTGGGTTCAATGTGCTGATCTAAACAAGCTGTTTCTCTGCTCCTTTATGGGAAGCAGTTGTGACTAGATGGTATTGCCAAAACAAGTTGAAGGGCACCATCAGGGGCATTTGCACTCTTTTCACCTAAGTATTACATATTTAAAAATGTTCTGCTTCTAAGACTCTGAATACATGTTTAGGATCATCTTTTCCTGCTGGAATTTACTGTGTAGAGCCATAAATTTCCCATTTTGTTAGGATCAGCTAGGCCAGTAGGAATGGGGCAAGACCTTGTCTCACATTGATACCTCATAGGTTGTCCAGCTATGTGGACAGCCTATTTCCTATTGCCAGAATTGTTTTGAGATTCAGTTATATGAAAATCTGTAGATTCTTTCTTCTCCATCTCCCAAAACAACACAAAATAACACATTCTGAAATTGCTTCTAGGATTTTAAAGTGAAATGATGGTACTATCCAAAATTCTTTATTTCAGAAATGACAATAGATTCCTTTATCATGGGCTCAAGATTAAAACAGCATACCCTTTGATCTCAGATACATTGTCTGTTGACTCCAAGGTTTTTTTCTGTTTTAGAACAAAATCTTTTTATTGTTTAAAATCTTTCACACAATAATCACATCTCTTTCTAAAAATAAAGTTTTAAAAAATGCCTAGTCTTTCTATTCTCTTTGGAAATAACCCTTTCAGAGATTGAACTAAATGAAATTATCTAAGATTGAGAGTGTTGATGGACTGGGACTTTGTGCATTATACATGATGCCTGATGAATGCAGCTGGCTGAGGATAAACTAACTGAGAAGTAGATTGGTGATTGATGGTGTATACATATGATTAAACATGGTGCTGATAAGAAAGCAGAGAATGAAATTAATCCATCCTATCTACTCTGGTTCAGTTTAAATAAGCTAATATGTTGGAGAATGAACTGCATTGGCTAAAAAGTTTGCTACAAACTTTAACCTTCTCAATTAAAGTAATTGCAGCTTATCTCCTCTGGGCAAGTTTCAGCTGAACACCACAAGCACTAATGGTGCCCAAAGGAGATTATAATTACTTAATCATACTGCTTTTACCATGGTTGTGCATACCAATTTGTTTGTCCACAAACATGCATAACTCTTTGGGTATATTTTACTCTTTTTCTATTTATCAATTAAAAACAGATAATAGGGCAGGCCACAGTGACTCAGCCTGCAGAGTTCTTGCCTGCTATGCTGGAGACCCAGGTTCAATTCCTGGCACTTGCCCATGCAAAAAAATTTTAAAAACAGATAATAAAGGTTATAAAGCACAAGTCATTATGAGTAAAACCATTGTGTTTTTTAAGAATTGGGATTATTCAATTAAATAAATGTTTTTCTAGTACCAGCAGTATGGACTACTTTCCATTCTAATGCAGCTACTGTGTTTGGAACTTACACTTAAACTAAAGCCAAGGAGAGATATGCCTTTCTTTTTAAGATATTTAATTAAAAGTTTTCCTTCTATTTGGTAAGAATAGTTATATTAAAATATAAAATCAGGAAAAAACTGTCCTGACATAAAATCTATTTACTTGGAAACAGTTTTCACAATTTTGCAGCTGGGGATAATCTTGTAAGTTTGTAAAACTGTTTTGTAATACAAAATTTATTAGTCCAAACAGAAAATGTTTCTGCTGTTAAATGATTACAGTTAAAGTAAGTAAAAATCAAACTGAAGACACAAGATTTGATATTCTGAGGTTCTGGGGACTCAAGTCAAAGAATTACCCTCCAATGACAAGCACAAAAAAATCAAGATGATCTTGGATAGTGGAGAAAATCAGAACCGAAGAGAAAAGGCAAAGTACTGTATCATGAGATGATAAAGCCATCAGCCACTTGCTCCACAAAAACTTCTGAGACAGAAGAGCTCGGTGATATAGGCTACCTTGGTTTTCTCCTCTTGCTTCCTTACTTGGGCTCATAAACCTTTTTAGGATATCACCCACCTCCTCCAGAAATAACCAGGACTTCAGGAGATGAGTGGGATGTAAGTTCAGAGATTCTGGCTTCAAACAAATATCCCAGGCAGGGGTCAGGGACCCTTACAATCTGGCTGGTGATCTATGCAGTGAGCACTGTGAAGTCCTGGATTCTTCTCAAATCTAAAAGAGCTTTTTTTTTCTTTTGGACTTAATGAAGTATTGCTAGCTGAAGTCAGTTTGACATGTTGAAAGACATCAGACTGATGAGAGGTGTGCAACCTCATTTAAACCAAATCCTGAACCCTTTTAAAAGACAATAAAACATATTTTACATGCAAAGAATCAATCAATGGAATTCATTGTATTTACAGACTAAATAGAATAAAAAGTAAGATCATCTCAATAGATGCAAGAAAAGACATTCAACCCAATTCAACATCCATTCATAATAAAAATTCTCAGCAATATTGAAATAGAATGAGAATGTCCTTATTCTATTAAAGGGTACATACAAAACCCTACAGCTAACATCCTACTTAATGCAGAAAGATTGAATGCTTAACCCCTAGGATAGGTATCAGGCAAGGATGCCCTCTTTTGTCAATCCTATGCTACATTAAACTGAAAATCTTTTAAAATGCAATAAAGCAAGAAAAATAAATGAACAAAATGCCTGAAGACTGAAAAGGAAGAAATAAAAAATATTCTCTATTTGTAGATGACATGATTATCTACATAGAACATTCTAAAAAAGTCTTCTTGAAGCAGTAAGAGACATTAGAAAAGTCACAAGATACAAGGATAATAAAGAAAAATAAATTTTATTTCTGTATCCTGGCAATGAGAATTTGGAAATTAAAGATACAGAATTTACAATAGAACCAAAAAATGAAATAATTTAGTATAAATCCAATAAAATTTGAGTGAGACATGCATGTTGAAAACTACAAAACACTAATGAAAGAATTCAAAGACCTTGATAAATGAAGGGAGTATCATTTTCATGAAATGGAAGACTCAGTGGGACCTACAGATTAAACAATAAAAACCCAGCAGTATTTTTTGTAGATATCACCCAATACTTTCTAAAATTATATGGAAATGCAAAGTAACAAGATAGTCAAAACCATTTAAAAAACATCTTTGAAGGATTTTCAATACTCAATTTTAAGACAATATTAAACTACAGAAATCAAGATAGTGTTTTGGTGAAAGGATAGAGACATGGATTGATGGAACTCATATATCAATCTTTGGTATCTGTTTTATTTAAGTTCTTGGAGTAGGTTTTTGTCAGACTGTTAGGAAGTTATATAGGATTGTGCATCAAGATCTTTCCTGTTTTCTATAGGAAACTCTCTGAACCCCATCAACACAAACAGCATGGGAGTGGCCATATTCTTCTATCTACCCTGTCCTCTTGTCCATAGTTATACTTACACAAAGAAACACTTGACCCCAAGATGAACCAATGAGCTCCAAATCTGGCATGTTTTTCTTTTAAACACAGAACACAGAATGTTGGGACCAAACATTAATTCTTATGTGTTTTGATATTTTTAAACTTATAGTAAATACTTTTGTCTTTATGAAACATCAACCTTTTCTCTTTGTTGCTTCTAAACAAAATCTCACCAAGTATGTTTGTTGCACAGATTGCATGAGTAGCTTTAAAGCTGGTAAGAAGCCATGCCCATTACCAGACAGTCTGCAAGGAGGGAAAATTGAACAAACATCCAAAGATCAATCTTAAATTACAGAGTGAAAGTATTCAAGGGATTTGACTCTTTGCCCATAATCATTTCTAAGGTCATGTTCCATTTGTGTTCATCCCACCATTTGGCTAGTCAATCCTTCCTCAGGTCCTCAGGTCCTTAAAAGGCATCCTCCCATTTAAAGAAATAGTTTAAGTTGGATCAAACTAACATACTCCTCTATCGGCATAGGGACAATGGATTTGGATTGTCCCTCATCCATGTCTACATATGCACCTCCCTACCCCACTCAGTGCTTAGCCTACTGTTGGTACACAGTAGGATCTTAGGAAATTTGGGCTGGGCTCAACTGAAAATCCTATTTACAGATTTGTGATTTGTTTTATATCATGTTCATTTATTAAAGGCAATGTTCTACTTTCACCTTTAAGACAAAATATTTCATAACACTATACAAATAACCATAAATCCAATAAATTATAAAGCATTCAAGTTATTCCTTAACTTGCATATGGTTTCTTTAACAATTGTATATCCAATGAACAAATCACAAAATCTAGCACCTTAGACTCCTAACTCAAGTAAACATGGCAGTTATGAGTTTCTGGAACTACAGGGAATAAACAATGTGTTAACCACAGTGACCCCAAGAAGAATGCAGGGGAAAATATACCATGGAATTATGCATCAGAAAGAAAAGCAGCCTCCATGAGAACCGGGCTTCCTTCTCACCCTTCCTTCCTCTCTATAAATCTTTAAGTCCAAATATATAACAAATTTCAGGGACACTGAGGAAGCACTTCCCCTTTCCCTAAATCCTCCCCCCCAATAAAAACTACCTATGCACCTTAATTTTAGCTAAAATAGGCTATTCAGCCTTTCATGGGTAAATACTTTTAGTAAAGTATTTCCCTCATTTTTTTGTATCAATCACTACTATTTTTCCTCACTTTTTCCCAGCAACATCATGATTTTTCTGATGAATTAACTGCTTCTCTCTTATCTCAGTGCATGGGGGGTGAAGCAGACACCAGCCTCTGACTCCTAGAGAGGAAATGAGGGGCCCCTGGTCCGGCAGTGTTAGTAGAGCAGATCCCTGCACACAGCTTGGGATAAGAGGAGGCAGGGCCCACTACAGCCAACAAGAGTCAATGATATCAACTGCCTTCTTCCCTAAAACTCTGGCCATGGTCTCTCTCCTAAACAGCAAAGCCCACAGGTCATGATGGTCATATCAGCCAGCCCCTGGGGAAATCCACCTGAAAAAGTAACCCACATGGAGGAGAGATAAGAGATATAATGAGACAGCACCAAAATCCTGACAATATTTCTTAAGCACCTGCGTCTAGCCATTCCTGAAGCTACTGCAACCCCTTTGATTTTTTTCCCTTCCTTTTTCTTTTTCTTTGTTACCATTTTTTCTTCATCTAAATTATGTTGTATCTTTATCATGGGCCACTGTCACCTCAGACACATTATCATGGCACCCCTACAGATTTGCTTTTAGGGATGAGAAAGATAAGGAAATGGGAGGTCTTCCCAGAAAGAGCTTCAGGAAAGGAAGAACCAAAGACATCCAAAGTTGCTTGACCCAGGGGACTCAGAGGAACTTCTACTTGAAATCCTGGAGTTGCAACCTGAGCTGTGAGCCTGGAAGATCAAGGTTACTCCCTTCTGGTTCCCTCATGGAAACTGCATTTGCCTGCTTGAGGGTTAATCAAGCATCTTTGATCTAGCTATCCACTTATATCTTTATTTATCATGCCAGCATAGTATATAGCATAAGAACATGGATCTACTTCCCAGGGTTAATAACACAGCCTTTTAATGCTTCTGTTTCCTCATCTGTAAAATGGGGAAATGCATACTCCCTACCTCACATTTTTAAACTGGCTATAGAGCACCAGATTCACTATATAAGAAATCCAGGTTGTAATCATGTGAAGCTCCAATGGGAAAAGAGAGAAAGTGGAATAATGATCCCAAACACTTACAGACATATATTGCTTAACCTCAAAATAATTAAGTCAGACAGTTCTGAAGACAAAAACTAACTTGGAAATTTAATTATTTTGAAGAACACACTCATTCCATGATGCAGAGTTGAGAAAAAGTGAAGAGGTTTCTAATTATATCAATTTTCCATAAAAAACTCTGGTTCTCATTTATTAGTCTGCCAAGGGATAATCAATCTAGTTGCTTTATACCCTTAATCTACAGAGCAGAAATAAATTAGTGCAAATGTATTAGATCATATTCCCATAAATTACCATGTTTTAAGTTGAAGCAAACTCATTTATTTTTATGGAAAATTTTTAATCAACCCATTCATCAGAAATTTGACTCTATTGAGCTTAAGCAGTAGGTTATATGAAATAACTTAGGGAAGACTGTGCAGCTCCTAGGTATATCTGCACACTTGGCTTTATTTTATCAATAAAACACAGGATAAGAACTCAAACAGGCTTCCACATTGGAATCTGTGGTCAGGTTGTCATTTATTTCAATAAATTAACATCTTAAATTGCTAAGAATGTTGCCAAGTTATCTTGTAGGATTTCAGAGAAATGATGCACAAGTCTTTTAACACCCTGTCCTCCTTGCTGGGTCACCTGCTCTTCTCCTTCTCTCCTTTACAGTAATGACTTAGGGGATCCCCAATGGGACAGAATATGAGTGCTGCTGGGAGGTTTCCTGCCATTCATAGCTCATGAAGGAGAAGAGGCTCCTGGACCCCAAAAACCAGGATCCACTTTGCCTATAACTAAGTGTTTTCAGAAAATGTGAACCTCAGCTGGGGCAGGCAATGACTATGTAAAAATAACTAGAGTATATGTGTGAGTGTGTGTGAGTCTAATTGTGTATGTATGTGTATGCATGTTCAGTACTATTGAGTTCAGAACAGATATATCTGGAGTCTTATTTTAAAACAAAACAAAAAAAAGTTGAAAGTGGTCATTGTCTAGGAAGTACCACTCTAAAATATTGCTTCAAATTCTTTTCTAGCTCATGCCTTCCCACTAGGCTCACTCTGGCTACCTCATGTTGAAATGCAATCAGGTATGATGACAGACTGATTCATTTGACAAATATTTATTCAGTGCTGACTCCAATACAATCTGTGCTCTAGACACTGGAGATGCCACAGTGAAGGAAGCAGTTCCTGCTGTCTGTAGATGGCTTTCTTGTGCAATGAAACAGACCATAAACAAATAGAAGATATTAGAGGTCTGAAATGAGTCATGTTATGATGAAGAATAAACAGTGTGAGTGTCTAGAGAGTCTTTTAGAAAATGATTCAAAATAAAATAGACCACACAAAATGGCCAGTAGTAATTAACAAATCCTATAAATCAGACACTCTGTTGTAGAAATCACTACAATCTAATGTCATGGCAAAATACTGTAATTAAGTCATTGCATGTCTGTGTTACATAGCAAATGAATAGTTGCCCTGTGACATGGAGGCTTACTGCTACATTGGAGCAATAGGCTAATACTCTTGCACACTTATCTGGAACTTGGGTTGATGATGAGGTATTCCCAGCCATGCTGAGAATAGTCCAGTGCTTCAACTATAAACAGATATTGGAGCACAGAAAAATTGCCCAGAGTGCTCCAAGTCATGAACACGAAGATGGCTGATATATACATATATTGCATTGTAAACTGAAAAACAGAATTGTTGATTCAGCAAAGTGCACTGAGCCTCTTATACATGCCAGTCTAATAGCAGATTCAAGGTAAATAAGGATCACACAGCCTGACACTGTGGGGGCAGAGAGCTAGGCAAGCAGGGCACAGGTTTCATTGACAACATGACCAGCCCTACTCTGGTCCACTCCTGTAATCCCAAAAGGCCCGTGGCATACTGGGCCAACTGAGCAGTGCCTGGGATTGTAATGGAAGGGACAGGAGCGACTGCGCGGTTGCAGGCTGGATAGGTCAGTCGACAGGGGACACTGGTGGCCTCAGAGAGGTAGTTGGGAATAGCTGGACCCAGGCAGCGGTGGGCAAGTGGTTTGTGTGCAGGGTGGGGAAAGGGGTGGGGGGCGGGCTGCTCTCCAGGGACTGAAGTGGGCTGAGCTGCAGGAAGGGTCGCAAGATGCAGCCCCCTGAGCACACCTGATCTGGTGGAGTGCAGGCTGAAGGCTGTCCCAGGCAGCGATGGCTCAAGGTGGTGGTGAGCAGGGGCAGGCAATCTGGAACTGGACATGGGGATGAAGCCGAGCGAGGCAGTGCAGCCCACCCAAGCAGAGGCACTTGGGGCTGTGGGTGGCTGGAGCCCGAGTCAATGGCCTTAATGCCTGAAAACTCATGCTCTTGGTTGATCTCTGAAGCCAAGCAGGGTGAGGCACAGTTAGAACCTGGATGGGGAAACCCCCTGGGAATACAGTGTGTTGAAGGGTTTTGTTTTTTTGGTTTTGTTTTGTTTTTCTTTTCTTTTTTTAAATTATTATACTGACAGAGAACTTATTACAATTATTACCTACTTGGGAAATCAAATGACTGCAAACTTGCCACACCTGTGGTCAGTGTCCCAGTATGGGGAAAGTGGGAAATTTGGAATAAAACTGCATATATGCACAGTCTTGTCTCTAACTTTTTCTTTCCTTTTTTAAAAATATTTTTATTGATAAATCTTGACACCAATACATTCCATACATGGTGGGCAATCAGTGGCTCACAATATCATCAAATTAATGTGTATTTATGGCCATGATCATTTTGTAAAATATTTGCATCACTCCAGATAAAGAAATAAAAGAAAATAACTCCTACAAGCCATACCACTTATCCCTCTTTCTCATTCAACACTGGTATTTCCAAATACATAAGTTACTTTACACTTTACAACCCCATTATTTATTTATTCTTTGCACACATCTTTTTTACTTATCTGTCCATACCCTGGATTAAAGAAGAAAGAAACAGGGATTTCCCAATACCACAGTCACATTGTAAAAGCTGTATATAGTATATAGCTGTATATGATATACAGCTGTGTATAGAGTATATGCCAAATAGTTCTTTATTCTCTGCCCAAATTACTCTGCCATATAGCAGGGAATCACACTATCCTGGGCCATCTAACAAGATCTCACACCCTATTTAAGATTCCATGAACCCAAGGTGTGCAACTAAACTGTCTATAAAAGTTAAATTTGGAAATGCATTACCCAGAATATATGCTGAAGCCTTTTGCCAGGCACTTTGTGTCTTGGCGCCTCACTGTCTCCTTTTGTTTCCCGCAGCTGACTGCATACCGCCCTAAGGCTAATGCCTCAGGCCCCTCTGCTCCCCACCACACTGAGCCTGGTGTGACCACCATCACTGCCAGCGCACCAGCCCCACAGCCTCCGACAACCTTAGCAGAGGAAGGCAGCTGGCTGGGTCCCCGGTGGTCCATGAATCTCTCAGAATCGAAGACACGCAGGCCAGCAAGGCCATCGTGGGCCGCGCAGGGCTGGGGGCGGGGAGCAGGCAGAACTAGGTGGGCTAGTTGTACAGCTTGCAGGGTGGGATAACATTCGCCTCTGACCGGGGGTCAAGTACAGGGGCAACAGCCTCTGCCTCACAAACGCTGTACCAGTCATTCGGAGGGCGTGGCCGTGGTAGGTGGACCTGAGCTGGAGGCCCCACCCACCACCCAGGCCAAGCCGCGGTGGCAGCGGTAGTGGCAGAGGCAGCGGCAGCTGTCAATCAGGGAATCCCATGGAGGTCCCGAGGCCCCGCCTTTCCCAACGGATCCCGGGCCTTCTGGCAGGCCGAGACTGATCGCCATTGCCAGCATGAAGGGCGTCCATCTCATCCGCCAGGCGATGATGCCGGTGGACATTATGCCCACTCTTCAACCCAGAGCATGAACCAGTATCCGCCACCTCGGGCCCTGGAGGGGGCTTTCCCACTGGAGCGAAGGGGATCAGAGCCTCGAGGTCGCCCTTATTGCTGAGAGAACCCAACATGAAGTGTTTGTTGCGTGAAGGCGGGGCATCCTGCCAGATGGGACGTTACTGCTTCAGGACTAGGCTTCCTACTGAGCCGCTTCCCAGGTTCCAGGCCAGAACCCGGCCCCGGACAGGTGCTGCTCCCACCCCAGTGGCAGGGGGCATTGGTGGTTTTGGAGAGGTGGTTGGGGAAAGAGGGACCAGGCATCGTGGGCTAGTGGGGTGTGTGGGGTGGGGAAAAGTGCGAAGGGCAGGGTGCTGTCGGGGATCTGACGGGGCTGGGCTGCAGGCAGGGTCATAAAATGCAGCCCCTTGAGTACGCCCGAACTGACAAGGTGCGGGCACGAGGCCTTCCCAGGGCGGCTATGGCACAGGGTGGCAACCAGCGGGGACCTGCGGTTCGGAGCCCAGCACCGGGTGCACAGGAGCCCTCAGCAAGCCCGGCAAGGCAGCTCAGCCCTCTCCAGCCAAAACCCTTGGGGCGGTGACTGGCGATAACTCGCGTGAAAGGCCTTAATGGCCTGAATGCACATACTTTCAGTTGAGCTCAGAAACCAATCAGGGTCGGACGCCTTTAGAACTTGAACAGGAGACCGCCTCAGAATACCGTGTGTTGAGGGTTTTATTTGTTTTTGGTTTTTTTTTTCTCTTTTGTTTGTAAATGATTATGCTGACAGAGAACTTATTACCATTATTACTTACTTGGGAAATCAAATGATTGCAAACTTGCCATATTTGTGTTCAGTGTCCCAGTATGGGGAAAGTGGGAACTTTGGAATAAAACTCTGTTTATGTGCAGTCATGTCTCTAACATTTTTTTCTTTTTTTAAAAATATTTTTATTCATAAATCTTGACACCAATGCATTCCATACATGGTGGACAATCAACGGCTCACATATCACATCAGTGTGTATTTATGACATGATTATTTTGTAGAATATTCACATCTCTCCAGAAAGAGAAATAAAAAGAAGAAAATAACTCATCCAAGCCATACTCCTTACCCCTCCCTCTCATTCACCAGTAGTATTTCCAAATACACAAGTTACTTTACCCTTTGTCCCCCTATTATTTATTCTTTATCCACATCTTTTTTCACTCATCTGTCCATACCCAGGATGAAAGGCACAAGGGAAATTAGGACTTCCCAATACCACCATCACATTATAAAAGCTATATATAGTACATAGCTGTATATAGTATATAGCTGTATATTATTTACAGCTGTGTATAGCTGTATATGCCAAATAATTCCTTATTAATGACCAAATTACTCTGCCATATAGCAGCGAATCACACTACCCTGGACCAACTAACAAAATCTCACACCCTATTGAAGATTCCACGAACTCATGGTATGCAACTAAACTGTCTGTTAAGATTAAATTTGGAAATGCACTACCCAGAATATATGTGAAGCCTTTTGCCAGGCACTTTGTGTTTTGGTGCCTCCCTGTCTGTTCTTTTGTACCCTGCCCCCAGGTGCATGGCCCCCATGGTAGTTAGATTCAGGTGTCAACTTGGCCAGGTGAAGGTGCCTAGTTCTATTGTTGTGGACATGAGCCAATGGCATGCAACCCTCATCTGTTGCTGATTACATCTGCAGTCCGCTAGGAGGGTGCCTGCTGCAATGAATGATATTTGATTTAATTGACTTGTGCTTAAATGAGAGAGCTCAACGCAGCTCAGCATACCTCATCTCAGCACTCACAGCTCAGCCCAGGCCTTTGGAGATGCAGAAAGGAATCACCCAAGGGAAAGTTGCTGGAACCTAGTAGCCTGGAGAGAAGGCCAGCAGAGATCACCCTGTGCCTTCCCATGTAAGAAAGAAACTCAGTTGAAAGTTAGTTGCCTTTCCTCTGAAGAACTATATGTTAACTAAATAAATCCCCTTTTACTGAAAGCCAATCTGTCTCTGGTGTGTTGCCTTCCAGCAGCTAGCAAACTAGAACAAGTCCCTAAGGTCAAGGCCTCAGCCCCTCTGCTCCCCCCGACACCTAGCCTGGTGTGCCCACCATTGCTTCCAGTGGGCCAGTCCTCAACAATTGCAGCATAGCAGGCAGCTGGCCGAGTCCCAGGAGGTCCGTGACTCTCCCAGAAGCTGGCCAGCAAGGAGATCTGTGGCTGCACAGGGCTGAGGGTGGGGAGCAGGTGGGCTTGGGCTTCCGTGCTGCTTGCGGGGTGGGATAACATTCGCCTCTGACCTGGGGTCAAACACAGGGACCACAGCCTCTGCGTCACAAACGCCTGTCTCAGTTGGTCGGAGGGCGTGGCTGCGGTAGGTGAAGCTGAGCGGGAGGCCCACCCCCACTGCCTAGCCTATGCCACAGTGGCAGCGTTGGCAGGGGTAGCAGTTGCGATGGTTGTGGCGGCGGCAGCTGCAGCAGCGGTGGCGGCTGCAGCAGTGGTGGCGGCAGCTGCAGATGAGGGAATCCCAGGGAGACCCCAAGGCCCTGCCTTTCCCCACCGGCCCCGGCCTTCTAGCAGGCTGAGGCCAAGATTGATTGCCGTTGCCAGTACCGAGGGCTTCTATCTCCCCCATAGGTGATATCGGCGAACATTCTACCCCTCTACCCAGAACACGACCCATTAGCCTCCAACTCGGGCCCTGGCGGGTCTTTCCAGCCAGAATGGAGGGGATCAGAGCCGCGAGATCTCCCCCACTGCTGAGAGGACCGGACACGCTCAGCTGCTTCCTGCTGAGCGGCTTCCCAGGTTCCAAGCTGAGCCGGGCCCTGCACTGGTGCTGCGTCCAGCCCAGGTGGCCCAGCTGCTGGGGGCGCTGGCGGTTTCGGATGGGTGGTTCGGAAAGCTGTACCCAGTCAGTTGTGGGCTAGCGAGTGTGCCGGGTTGGGGATAGGGTGGGGGGCGGCCTGGCAGACAGGGCTGGGGTGCTGTTTAGTGACCGAACTGGGGTGGGCTGCAGCAAGGGTCGCAAGATGCAGCCCCCTGAGCACACCCGACCTGGCGGGGTGTGGGCGGGAGACCCTCCCAGGGCAGTGATGGCACAGGGTGGCGGCTAGCAGAGACCCGCAATCTGGAGCCGGGCACCGGGTTGCATGGATACCCGCAGCAAGCCGAGCAACAGAGCGCAGTCCTCCCCAGCCGAGACTCTTCTGGCTGCAGGGGTCGGGAGACCGCGTCAGTGCCCTTAAGGATCTGAATGCACATGCTGTCGGTTATTCTCAGAAGCTAAGCAGGGTGGGGCACCTTTAATACTTGGATGGGAGACTGCCTGGGAATACCGTGTGTTGAGCGATTTTTTTTAAGAGGTGATGATGACTTATATGTACTTACCTTTACTGCCTAGGTGGGGAATCCAGTGTTCACAAACTTTGCTACACATGTGTCTCAGTGTGGCAGTATGGGGAAACTGTGAACTTTGGGATTAAAACCTGATATGTTCACAGTCCTGTCTCTTACTTTTTTCTGTTTTTTTTTCCTTTTTTTCAATATTGCCTTGATAAGTCTTCAAACACATACATTCCATACATGGTGTACAATCAATGGCTCACAATACAATCACATCATTGGGCACTTATCACTATGACAATTTTTAGAACATTTGCATGCCTCAAGAAAAACAAAAGAATAAAAAGCTCATACAAACCATACCCCTTATTCCTCCATCTCATTCACCGCTAGTATTTCCAAATACAGAATTTATTTTACCCTTTCCCCCTATTATTTATTTATTCTTTGTGCACATTTTTAACTCATCTGTCTCTTCCCTGTATGAAAAGAACAAGAGAAATAAGGTTTTCACAGTCCCAGAGTCTCAATGTAAAAGTTAGACATTTATAAAATCATTTTCAAGAATCAAGGGTACTGGAACATGGCTCAACCATTTCAGGTAATTCCCTCCAGCCTCTTCACTACACCATGAATGAAAACTGGATATCCATAGAATGCATAAGAATAATCTCCTGAATAATAACTGACTCTGTATGAAATCTCTCAGCCACTGAATCATTATTTTTTCTCATTTCCATCTTCCTCCTTGGGTCAAGCAGGCTTTCTCAATCCCTTGATGCTGGGTCCCAGCTTGCTCTGGGAGTTCTATCCTATGTTTCTAGGGAGATTTGCACCACTAGGAGTCACATCCCACATAGGGAGAGGACAGTGAGTTCACCTTCTGAGTTGGCTGAGAGAGGAGAAGCCCATCTGAGCAACAGGAGAGGATTCCTAGGGGTGCCTGAGGCCTATTTTTAAATAGGCTTAGCTTATCTTTTGCAGGAATATGTTTCATAGGGATGAACCCCAAGATCCAGTACTGGTCCCATTGTCAGAATATCAGAAATTCTCCAAATGTGAAAATTGAATATTTCCTTCTTTCTCCCTAATCCCCAGGTTGACCTTGCAAATATTTCTTAACCCATTGCCCAAATTAGTCTGTAATATATCAGAGCATCACCTAACCTGAACAACTAAGAAGATTTCACACCCTATTGAAGAACTCATAGTGTGCAATTAAACTGTCCATAGAAGTTAAATTCAGAAATGCACTACCCAGAATCAACGCTGAAGGGTTTTGCCAGGTGCTTTGTTTCTTATTCCCTCCCTGTGTCCTACTTTTGGAGCCTGCTGCCAGTGCACAGCAACCCAGAACCAATGCCTCTATTCTCTGTGGGGTGCCTGCAGGGTGGGGCAATATATGCTCTTGACCCAGCAGCAAAAAGAGGCACTGCACCCTCTGTGCCACAAACCCCCCTGATGGTCACTCAGAGGATGAGGCCTCGGCCTGTGGAGCTGTGCGGGTGGCATGCCCACTGATCTGCCCGAGCTGCAGCAGTGGTGGAGGTGGTAGTGGCTGTGATGACAGTGGCTCTGGAATACCAGGGAATGTTCAGAGACCCGCCTTTCCAAATGGGCACTGGGCCTTTCAGGAGGCTGAGACTGATCTGATGTCAGCACCAAGGGCATCTCTCCCCTCTGACAGGCACAATGCTGGCAGACAGCCTGTCCCCAAGGGCACGACCTGCTAGCCACCATCTCAGTCCCTGGCTGGGATTTGCAGCCAGAGCATTCATGCTTGTTGCCACGAGGTCACCCCGACCGCTGAGAGGACCCAACATTAACCAAACAACGAGTGTGTGTTTCGTGAAGATGCGGCAGCGTGCAAAATGGAACCTACCGGCCCCAAGTCTAGGCTGCCGCCTGAGTCACTTCTCAGGTCCCAGGAGGCCAGCCAGGTGACAAGGGAGGGGCTGAAAACATGCATATGGTTGATCGGCCAAGCAGGCCACAGGCTACCTCGTCCCTATGACCCAGCCTGGGCTGGCGTGCTCCTGCAAGTCCACCTGGCCCGAGGGGACCTGGGCAGACTGCACAGCATGTGGGTTTTGCATGGAAGACCCAGGAGCAGTTGCACGGCCGCTGGCTGAATGGGCCAGCTGGCAGGAAGAGCTGGTGGTTTCGGAGAGGTAGTTGGGGAAAGCAGTACCTAGGAGGTGGTGGGCAAGTGGGGTGTGCGGGGTGGGGGAAGGGGGTCGGGGCAGTGTGAGAAGAGGGGGCTGGAAGCCATTCAGGAGCCGACAGGGCTGGGCTGTTTGGAGGGTCCCAAGATGCAGCCCTATGAGCACGTGCGACCTCGTGGTGTGTAGGCAGGAGGGTCCGCAGTGGTCGATTGCACAGAGTGGCGGAGAGCAGGGACCTGTGGTTGGGAGCCAGACACCGGGTGATGCACCCCCCACTGATAGCAGGGCGAGGCAGCACAGCCTTCTGTATTCCAGGCTTTTGGGATTCCCGGTGTCCGGAACCCGCAGCGATGGCCATAACACACTGAACTGCCTAAGCTCATCTGATCTTGGAAGCTACGTAGGGATGGGCCTGGTTAGTACCAAGATGGGAGATCACCTGGGAATACTGGAAATTGCAGGTTTTTAAAATTATGATGGTGACAGAGAATTCATTACCATTATTGCCTAGGTGGGGAATTAAATGATTTCAAATTTGCCACACTTGTGTCTCAGTGTGGTAGTATGAGAAGACTGCCAGCATTGGAAATAAAACCTGGTATATTCACAGTCCTGTCTCTTTCTTCTTTTTCCTTTTTAATATTTTCACTGATAAATCTTCACACACATACATTCATACATGATTTACAATCAATGGCTCAAGTTATCATCACTTACTTTTGTATTCATCACCGATCATTTTTCAGAACATTTGCAACTCTCCAGTAAAAGAAACACCAAAAGAAAATAAAACATACAAACCATACCCCTTATCCCTCCCTCCCATTCACCACTAGTATTTCCAAATACACAGTTTATTTTACCCCTTGTCCCCCCATTATTATTCTTTATCCACATTTTTTTTACTCCTTAGTAACTGGATGTACTAGTACCTGGCCTGCTTAGTACCATGATGGAAGACTACATGAGAATATCATGTTGTATTAGCTAGGGTTACCTAGAGAAACAGAATCAGCAAGAGGTATCCATAGATATAAAATTTATAAAATTATCTCTCATAACCATGAGAATGTATAGTCCAAGGTCTGTCAGGCAGGCTGCAAGCTGGCAACTCCAATGAGGGTCCTCAATGAACTCCCAGGTGGGGGTGGCTGGGCAACCTTGGGAATGTAAGTTTTGTCCTTCAAAACTGAGGAAGAGGGTGATGCGATGGTTGCTCAGTGGCAGAATTCTTGCCTGCAATGCCAGAAAGTTTCAATTCCTGGTGTCTGCCCAGGCAAAAAAGAAATAAAATAAAAACTGAGAGTGATTACAATTTTCACAGACACACAAATTGTGAAAGAATTTGTCAGCAAGAGACTGGCTGTACAAGAAATATAAGAGGGAGTTCTGCCAGTTGTAAAAAGGAAGACAGGAAAGGAAGGTCTTGGAGCAGGGCACAGAACTGAAGAGTAGCAGTAAGGGTAACTTAAAGGTTAAAAAGAGAAAGTGGAAAAAGAGCATATAGATCTGCAAATAATATCCAAAGGATAAGATAGTGGATTCAAGAAACACCTTTTCAGTAATAACTTTGAATGTTAATGGAGAAAACATAGACACTAAAAGACTCAGATTGGCAGAATGGGTTAAAAATACAATCCAGCTATATGTTACTTACAAAAGACTCATCTTAGATATAAAGATATGGATAGATTGAAAGGGAAAGAATAGAAAAAGATGTTTCACACAAGGCATGCCCAAAGGAAAGCAAAAGCAGCTATACAAATATTAGACAAATAAACTTTAAATATAAATACATAATAAGAGACAAAGAGACACAGTGATCAGAGATTGCACCCTCAGAGGACTAAGCAGTATGTCCTCCTGTCCATCCTGCTCTGTCTCCTGGCATCTGGTTTGGTGGTTTTTTTCCTGTTTCCACACTCGATCCTTGTGGATGATAATGGCATCAAAGTAGTGAAAGTCTTGTTTAATCAGAAGGACTCCCTTGTAATTCTCACCATCACAGCCACACTGAAAATCAGGAACTCCAACTTCTACTCTGTAGCAGTGACCAGCCTGTCCAGTCAGGTTCAGTACATGAACACGGTTGTTGGCACGTATATGACAAGTAACATCTCTCTCATTCCACCTCGGAGTGAGCAGCTGGTGAATTTTACTGTGAAAGCTGAGATGGGAGGACCATTTTCCTATGTGTATTTCTTATGCATGTTACCTGAAATCCTGGTGCACAACATAGTGATCTTCATGAGAACTTCAGTGAAGATTTCATATATTGGCCACAAGACCCATAGCTCCTTGGAGACACATCACTATGTGGATTGTGGTGCAAATTCCATAGCTGTTTAGAAACTGCACTTGGTTCTTACATGGCAACATCTGTCAGAAAAGAGCACAGCATATGTTCTTAGGGCCTGAGTTCCATGGCTATCCCAGGTACTCCAGCAAACATCCTTCTGCCACTAGGGAAGAAATTCCTATCTTCAGCATCATTTATGCTACCTAAAACCAGCAGATCACTGCCCAGTGCCTACCTCTGTGCTCAGCAAATAGTAGTCACACAATAAATGTTTCAGAATTTAATTCAGATCTTTTTACCTGTTCCTAGGGCATTTAAATTGAAATCATCCTGTGGTCCTCAGTTATCAAACCATAGAGTGACATGGAGATAGGACTGTTGGTGCAACCACAGACCTGTGGAAAGATAAAATTGTTTTTACCGAGATTCTCTATGTGGGACTTCATACATTGGCTGTAAGGTGGATTGGAGATTTGGTAGAAAAATAAATCCTTCTTTTCATTCATCTGTAAAAAAAAAAAAGACAAAGAGGGACACTATATATTAATAAAAGGTGTAATTCACCAAGAAGAAATAACAATCACAAATGTCTATGCTTCTAATCACGGAGCTCCAAAGCACATGAGATAGACACTGGCAAAACTGAAGGGAATGAGGGATGTTTCAACAATAATATAAGGAAAATTCAACACACCACTCTCCTGAATAGATAGAAGAACCAGATAGAAGAGTAATAAGAAAAGAGAAGTCAAAAACTTGATAAATGAATTAGACCTAACAGACATATATATATCATTACACCCTAAGACACCAGGATGTATATTCTTCTTTAGTGCTCTTGGAACATCTTCCAGGATAGATCATATGCTGGGGCAGAAAACAGATCTTTATAAATTTAGAAACATTTAAAATATTCACAGCACCTTCTTTGATCATAATGGAATGAAGCTGAATATCAATAACCACCAAAGAATGAGAACTTTCACAAATATATGGAGATTAAATTACATACTCTTAAATAACCAGTGGGCCAAAGAAAAAATTGCTAGAGAAATCAGTAGCGATCTGGAGATGAATGAAAATTAGAATACAACATATCAGAACTTATGGGATGCAGCAAAGGCTGTGCTGAGAGGGAAATTTATTGCCCTAAATGTCTATATTAAAAAACAAAACAGTGGGCGGGCCACAGTGGCTCAGCAGGTAAGAATGCTTGCCTGCCATGCCCAAGGACCTGGGTTCGATTCCCGGTGCCTGCCCATGTTAAAAAAAAAAAAACAGAGCAAAAATCAAGGACTTAACCGCACACCTGTAGGAACTTGAGAAAGAACAGCAAACTAAACCCAAGGGAAACAGAAGAAGAGAAATAAAGATTAAAGCAGAGATAAATGAATGGGAGAATAAAAGAACAATAGAAAGAGTTAATAAAACCAAAAGTTGATTATTTGAGGAAATCAATGATATTGATGGGCCACTAACAAGACTGACAAAGAAAAAAAGAGAGAGGATGCAAATAAACAATATCAGAAATGAGAAGGGGTGCATTACCACAGACCTTGAAGAAATAAAGGAAATCACAGAAGATACTATGAACAACTATGCACCAACAAACTAGACAACTTAGCTGAAATAGACAAATTCCTAGAGACACACAAACAAGCTACACGGTCTCAGGATGAAATAGAAGATCTCAACAAACCAATCACAAAAGATTCAGTCATCAAAAATTTCCTTACAAAGAAAAGCCCAGGACCAGATAGCTTCACAGGATAATTTTATCAAATATTCCAAAAAGAATTGACACCAATCCTGCTAAAACTTTAAGAAAAAAATTGATGAAAAAAGAATATTACCTAACTCATTTTATAAAGTGAACATGATTTTAATACCAAAACTGGGTAAAGATGCCATAGGAAAGAAAACTACAGGCCAATCTCCCTAGTGAATATAGATGCAACAATTCCCAACAAAATAATAGCAAATTAAATCCAACAACACATTAAAAAAATATATACACTATAACTAAGTGGGGTTTATGCCAGGAATGCAAGGATGGTTCAACAGAAGAAAATCAATTAATGTAATACAGCCCATTAACAAATCAAAAAGTAAAAATCACGTGATCATCTCAATTGATGCTGAAAAAGTATTCAACAAACTTTAACATCCTCTTCTGATAAAAATACATCAAAAAACAGGAAACAAAGGTAACTTCCTCAATATGATCAATAGTATACATGAAATACTGATAAACTGCATCAAACTTAATTGAGAGAGATTGAAAACTTTTCCCCTAAAATCAGGAAACAGACAGAGATGCCCTTTGTCATCACTATTACTCAACATTGTACTAGAAGTTCTAACTAGAGAAATCAGGAAGGAAAAAGAAATTAAAGGCATCCAAATTGGAAAGGAAGAAATAAGACTTTCATTATTTGCAGGTGACATAATACTATACCTGAAAACTCCTGAGAAATATACAACAAAGTTACTTGCACTAATAAACAAATTCAGCAGGTGGTGGGATATAAAATTAATGTGCAAAAATCAGTATCATTTCTGTACACAAGCAATGGTCTGAGGAGACAGTTAAGGGAAAAATTGCATTCAAAAGAGCAACTAAATTAATAAAGTACCAAGGAATGAAATTAACTAGGAATGTAAAGGACTTGTACACAAAAAAACTACATCACAAAGCTAAAAGAAATCAAAGAAGATCTAAATAGGTGGAAAGACATTCACTGCAAATGTATAGAAGGTTAAATATAGTTAAGAAATCAATTCTCCCCAAATTGATCACAGAGTCAATGCAATACCAATCAAAATTTCAACAATCTACTTGGATTTTTAACTTTTTTATTGTATAGTATAACATATATACAAAGCAGAGAATTAAAAAAGCAACAGTTTTCAAAGCACTCTTCAGCAAGTAGTTACAGGAAAGATCCCAGAATTTGTCATGGGCTACCATATGATCCTTCCATAGTTTTTATTCTAGCTGCTCCAGAATATAGGAGGCTAATGGCCTTAAATTTTTTTTATCATCACAATCGACTTTTTTCCTTCTTTTTGTGAAAAATAACATATATACAAAAAAGCTATAAATTTCAAAGCACAACACCACAATTAGTTGTAGAACAGATTTCAGTGTTTGACATGGATTACAATTCCAGAATTTTAGGTTTTTATTTCTAGCTGTTATAAAATGCCAGAGACTAAAAGTGATATCAATTCCAACAACCTACATTGAAGACTTGGAAATGCTAGTAACCAAATTCATCTGGAAGGTAAAGAGAACCTGAATAACTAAAAAACCATCTTTAAAAGAACAAAGCAGGAGGATTAAAACTTCCTGATTTAAAAACTTATTATAAAGCCAGAGAGGTCAAAACAGGATCATACTGGTACAAAGCTAGAAGTATTGACAAATGGAATTGAATTGAGTGCAAAACTGGACCACCAAATCTATTGTCAACTGATTTTTGACAAGGCCCTGAAATACCCTGAACTAGTCTTTTCAATAAACAAGCATGGGAGACTTGGATATCAATACCCAAAGGAATGAAAGAGGACCACTACTTTACACCTTATATAAAATTAACTCAAACTGGATCAAACACCTAAATATAAGAACTAGCACCATAAAGCACCTAGAAGAAAATGAACTGAAATATCTTCAAGTCAAAGTAATAGGAGGTAGCTTCCTAGACTTTACACCCAAAGCACAAGCAACTAAAGAAAACATAGATAAATGGGAACTCCTCAAAAGCAAATGCTTCTTATTGTAAGCAATTGATTGTAACCACATCCAGAATGTTTGTATGTCAAAAATGTTTTATGTTGGTTCAATTTATGTAATAAAATATATAAAAAATTAAATGCTTCTGCACCTCAAAAGGTAAAGAGTCAACCAAACTCAATGAGAGAAAATATTTGGAAATCACACATCAAAGTTTTGATGTCCTTTTACATAAAGAAATCATACAAATCAACAACAAAAAAACAAACATCCCAATTGTAAAATGGACTGAAGATATGAATGAGCATTTTTCTGAAGAGAGAATACAGATGGCTCAAAAGCACCTGAATAGGTGCTCATTTTCAACACCTATAAGGGAAATGCAGTTCAAGACTACAATGAGATACCACCTCACACCTATAAGAATGACTGCTATTAAACAAATAGGAAACTACAAATGTTAAAGAGGATGGGGAGAAATTGGGACAGTTATGGACTGCTGGTGGTAAATTATAATGGTACAGTCACTATGAATGTCAGTTTGGTGATTCCTTAGGAAACTAAATATCAAGTTGCCATATGATCCAGCAATAGTACTACTTGTATATACCCAGAAGTGTTGAAAACAGTGACACAAACAGGCATTTGCACACTGATGTTCATAGTAGATTTATTTACAATCACCAAAAGCTGGAAACCATCCAGATGCCCAGATGATTGGATTAAGAAAATGTGGTACATACATACAATGGAATATTATGTAGCAGTAAGAAGAAATGATCTCCTGAAGTACATGACAAGATGAATGAGCCTTGAGGGCATAATGTTGAGTGAAATAAACCAGACACAAAAGGATAGATACTGTATGACTCCACTTTTATGATCATGGTAATGGTAAAATTGGAGAGTTATAATGTGGACTATAGGGAACTTAAAGATATATAGATGTTACAGATGGGTGAATAGTTAGCTAATGGGCTCAAACTCAAATGTCAGGGAATAGATAGAAATGAAGGTAGTTAAGTAGTAGGACTATAAGTAACATTGTCATATTGGAGGTGAATTTGATCAAAAGGTGTTGTATAGATATATGTGTCCAACTGTTTAATACTACAAATGTAAATACATTTTTGCATGAACTGCTTCAAATGTACAATTCTTGTACAAAGACTCTTTAAGTTCAATGTATAGGGAGAAAACTTCTATTAGCATTTATGGGCTATGTTTAATAGGAAAACATCAGCAGTACCACAGAAACACCAGGGGTAAATAACAGGTGAAAGGACCACAATTAATTTGAGGTTTAGATTTCCTATTTGTTGAGGGTGTGTTTATTGTTTATACTTCTGTGGGAAACAATGAAATAATCTAAAGTTGAAAATGTTGATGGACTTTGGGCACTATACAAGATGCCTAATGAAGTGTACACTGACTGAGAAGTAGATGGGTAAATGATGGTGTAGCCATATGATCAAACATTGTGCCATTACAAAAGGGTCAAAGTCTTGAGTCATGGAACATTGTGTATGAATCTGTGGGACATTTGGTGATGTAAAATAAGCCAGAAACAAAAGAGTAATTATTCTATGGTGCCCTTTAGAAAATGCTTATAAGAAAACAGGGGTCTAGATTGTAAGCTTTTACAGCAGTCACATTTAGTCCAAAATGGTAATTATCATTTCTGGTCTTTGAAATGTTGTTTTATATATGTATAACCTGGCATTTAGAGATAAGGATGAAGCTGATCAGGTCAGGATTAAGGTAATTCAGAACACAGAGGTATGATAGACATTGTCTATATTTTAGAACCTCACCTACTCTTTGAAGTCAAAGGAAGAAAAGCATATTTTGTCTGGAACCTAAATTTTCTGTAGCATGTCATCTAACTCAACCTGTCTGGATAGCTCATTTAACAAAGGGAGCCCAGAATAAATGATGGCCTTTAATCTTGTATAGCTTAAAGTAATACCTGGATACATCCTAGAATATATTAGGCAGACAATCAAAAAGTATTGGCAAAGTCCCTTGAGGGGTGGGAGAAAAAATATGCACTATTAAACTTTACCATCAGGGAAACACCTGGTATGTGTCAAACATTAGGGACACCCAAACAAAAAGGGCAAGCCATTGATCTTGAGGCTTGCTTTTGTGAAACTTATATAGGTAGTGGAGAAGCTTGCCCTCCCATAGGTATGCCTAAGAGCTATCTCTGGAGGATGTCTTTTGTTGCTCTGATGTGGCCTCACTCTCTCTAAGCCCTTTCCCCTATATAGGAAATGACATCCAGGGGTGAAATTCTCCCTGGCATTATGGGAGATGACTTCCAGGGATGAGTCTGGCCCTGGCACAATGAAATCAACAATGCTATCATGACCAAAAGGGGGAAGGAAGTGTATTAATAAGGTATCAGTGGCTAAGAAAGTTCAAATACAGTCATGAGGCTACACTAGAGGTCACTGTTCTAGTTTGCTAGCTGCTGGAATGCAATATACTAGAAATAGAATGGCGTTTAAAAGGAGGAATTTCATAAGTTGCCAGTTTACAGTTCTAAGGCTAAGAAAAGTCCCAATTAAAACAAATCTATAGAAATGTCCAATCTAAGGCATCCAGCAAGAGATACCTTGGTTCAAGAAAGCTGATGAAGTTCAGGGTTTCTCTCCCAAGTGGAAGGGCACATGGTGAACATGACATCATCTGCTAGCTTCCTCTCCAGCGTCCTGGTAGGTGTTTTCCTTCTTCATCTCCAAAAGTCACTGGCTGGTGGACTCTGCTTCATGGTGTTGTGGTGTTCTCTGATCTCTCAGTATCTCCCACTTTCTCCAAAATGTTTACTATTTTATAGGATTCTAGTAAACTAATCAAGAACCACCTGGAATGAGTGGAGACACATGTCCACCTAATCCAGTTTAACAACCACTCTTGATAGAGTAGCATCTTCATGGAAATAATCTAATTAACATTTCAAACATACAGTACTGAATAGGGATTAGAAGAAATGGCTGCCTTTACAAAATGGGATTAGGAATAAAACATGGCTTTACTAGGGGGAATACATCTTTTCAAACCAGCACAGTCATTCTTGTGCAAGCTTCAGTTAGACATTGCTACCTATCATCACTTGCTGACCCCCAATCAAAGCCATTCCAGCCAATCCTACAGAACACCTAGGGCAATGTATAAGATTCTACAAAGTTTCCATGCACTAAGGTAACTTTCCAGAATCCTACAACCTCCATATAATTCCCTGCAGAAGATATATCCT
This sequence comes from Myrmecophaga tridactyla, assembly GCA_004026745.1. Lineage (NCBI taxonomy): Eukaryota > Metazoa > Chordata > Mammalia > Pilosa > Myrmecophagidae > Myrmecophaga > Myrmecophaga tridactyla. The sequence continues at coordinate 50,819 of PVIY010001996.1, forward strand.
AAAACATAGAGGGGCCAGTCTCTCTAGAACAAGCTACTTCCACCCCCTTACCCCATATGATTGATGGACCCTCCCAACATAAAATCATTAGAATGAACATAGCTCAAACACTCCTAATGATTTCAAGAAAGATCAAAGATGATGGTGGAGTTATACAGAGACCATAGGGTTTAATAAATGAGTGTGATTGCTGAATCATTATACTGATATTTGTTTTAGTCTCCAGTATCTTACAACAGCTAGAATTTAAAACCTAAAATCATGGAATTGTAACCCATACAGAACTCTGAAATCTGACCCATAATTAATTCTTGCACTGTCCTTTGAAATTTATTGCTTTCTTGTATATATGCTATTTTTCACAAAAGAAGTTTTTAAATGTCAATTGTGATCTAAAAAATATTTATTCCTTCTAGCTTCCAATGTCCTGGGACAGGTGGAGAAAAAATTTTGAAATGATGGTATGGTTGCATATGACAAACTCTGGGATCAGTCCTGTAACTACTTGTTAAAGAGTGTTTGAAAAATTTTGCTTTCTCCTTTTTTTTCTTTGTATTTATGATATGTTATACAATAAAAAATGCTTAAAAAATCATTAGGTCTATGTAGGAGTGGTGAAAAGTGTTTAGATGTGTTTAATATATAATTTTCCCTCTATCTCATATGATGCAAATGTTCCAGATTAAATCCAGCTTCTCCTAATCCCTTTCATGTTTCTAATTTTATTTCAATCTCCTCATAATTTTCCTAATCATAACCCTCCCAAACTTGTCTCCTATTCCAATTCCTTCACTCTGCTTGTGCCCACAACCCAAACAAAATGAAATTCTCACAAATTGAATTAAATTCAGACTGTTGAAAATTCGTATATTCATTTTGGTTCTCTTCACTTGAATGTCATGTCCAGGGGCATAAATAGCCCAAAGTGACCAGATGGCAGTCTTAGATTACAGTTCATTGGAATCATTATAGTTTTCCTGGTGGAAGTACTCACCATTCTGGAACTAAAATCTGTAGATTGCAGCAACAGGAAGCAAAAATTTCCTAGTGGATCACTAGGGGTAATAGTGAGTGGTGTCACTCTCATTTCCACCCCTTTGTTCCTGGACCCACAGGTTCTGGCTATGGGAGAAAAAGCACCATACAGTGGATATTGATTCAGAGTATAAATAACCTCCAGGAGAACATTATCACAGCCATACAAGGTATTGCCACCTAGTTGGCCCTGTAATTGAGTTTTGAAAAGACCAATTCATGGTTCTATCAAGCCTGCTGCTTCTGGATGATGGGGACTATGGTAAAATCAGTGAATTACATGAGAATGTGCCTATTCCCACACTTCACTTGCTGTGAAGTGGGTTCCCTGATCAGAAACAATGTTGTGGGGAATATCATGATGATGGATAAGGCATTCAGTAAGTCCACAGATGGTAGTTTTGGCATAAACATTGCATGCAGGGAAAGCAAACCCATATCCAGAGTATGTGTCTATTCCAGTTAGAACAAATTGGTGCTCTTTCCATGATGGAAATGGTCCAATGTAATGTATCTGTCACCATATAGCCAATTGATCACCTTGGGTCATGGTGCCATATCAAGTTGAGTGTGGGTCCCTGCTGCTGGCAGAACAACAGTGGCTATGACCATTTCAGCCTCAGTGAGTGGAAGTCCATGTTTCTGGGCCCATGCAAAATCTGCATCTCTACCACCATGACTACTTGTTCATGAGCCTATTGGGCAATGCCAGGTATTGCTGGGGAAAGGGGCAGACTAGTATACACAGAACAAGTCATTATTTCCACTTGATTGTTAAAATGTTCCTCTGTTAAAGCCACCATCTGGCACACATTCACATGGGGTGGAAATTGTTTCATGTTTTTAGCACTCAGAAATGTCTATCCATGTAACTTTCCCCCAGACCTCTTTGTCACCAATTTTCCAATCATGTTTTTTTCCAAGTTCCTGACCAACAAAACCATTAGCAACAGCCTATTAGTCAGTATACAAACGCATCTCTGGCCAGTTATCCTTCAATGCCAAATGAATAGCCAGGGGTACTACTAGAAATTCTGCCACCTGGGAGGATTTCCCTTTACCCCTGTCCTTCAGAGATATCCCAGAAAGAGGTTGTAGTGCTGCAGATGTCCACGTTTTGGTGGTACCTGCATATCAGGCAGGACCACCTGTAAACCAGGCCCAAATTTTCTCTTTCACAGTCAGTTCATAGTAAGGAATTCTCTAGGCGGCCTTAGCTCTGGTCTGGGAAAAACAAGGTAATGTGGCAGGAATGCGGACCATGGGTATTTGGGCCACTTCTTCAGGTAACTTACATGTGCTTTCAGGGCCTGCTCTGGCCCTATCTGATGTACACCATTTCCATTTTATGATTGAATGCCTCTGTTCATTCACAACTTTATGGCATGGTGGGTCAGACATCACCTAGCTCATGATAGGCAACTCAGGTCTCATGGTAATTGTTGGCCCATGGTTAAGCATTCAATCTCTACTAAGGCCCAGTAGCAGGCCAATAGCTATTCTCAAAAGGAGAATAATTATCTGCAGCAGATGTTAAAACTTTGCCCCAAAGTACTAAGGGTCTGCATTATTATTCTTTAATAAGGGCCTGCCAGAGGTTCCAGACAGCATCTCTACTTGTACTGACACTTCCAGCACCATATTATCTGTTGGACCATTTGGTCCAAGTGGCAGAGCAGCTTGTATGGCAGCCTGTACCTGTCACAGAGCCTCCTCTTTTTCAGTCCCCCGCTAAAAATTAGATGCTTTTCTGGTCACTTGCTAAATGGGCCAGAGTAACACACCAGAATGAGAGATATGTTGTCACCCAAATCAAAAGAGGCCAGCTAGGTGTTGTGACTCTTTTTTTGTCATAGTAGGGACCAGATGCTGCAGCAGCAACTTATCCTTCACCTTTGAAGGGATATTTCAATGTGTTCCACATCACTGAACCCCTAGAAATTTCACTGAAGTTGAAGGCCCCTGTGTTTGTGACATGCAAATACCTTACCCAAAAGTCTAGTGTAGTGAATACTTCCTGCTCACTAGATCCAATCAATCTGATATCATCCATATAGTGGACCAGTGTGATGCCTTGTGAGAGGGAGAAATAATCAAGTTCCCTGCAGAAAATACTACAACATAGGGCTGGGCAGTTGATATACCCATGAGTTAGGACTGTGAAAATACATTGCTGTTTCTGCCAGCTGAAAGCAAATTGTCTGATGGTCCTGATGAACAGCTATTGAGAAAAAAGATGAACAGCTATTGAGAAAAAACATTTGCCAGATAAATAGTTGGATACCAGGTACCAGGGGATGTAATGATTTGCTCAAGCAATGATGCCACATCTGGAACAGCAGATGCAATTGGAATCACTACGTTGTTGAGTTTATGATAATCCACTGTCATCTTCCAAGACCCATCTGCTTTCTGCACAGGAAAAATAGGAGAGTTGAATGGGGATGTGTTGGGAATCACCACCCCTGCATTCTTCGAGTCATTAAGAGTGGCACTGATCTCTGCAATCCCTTCAGGAATCTGGTATTGTCTTTGATTTACTATTTTGCTGGGTAAGGGAAGTTCTAGTGGTTTTCACTTGGCCTTTCCTATCATAGTACTCCTCACTACATGAGTCAGAGGGCCAACCTGGGGATTCTGCCAGTTGCTCAGTATGTCTATTCCAATTATGCATTCTAGAACTGGGGAAATTATTACAGAATTTGTCCAGGAACCCACTGGACCCACTGTGAAGCAGACCTGAAATAAAACTCCATTGATCACTATTGGCCCCCACACTGACTGGTAGGCCAGAGTGACATTTTGGGTCCCCTGGAATTAATGTCACTACTGAACCAGTGTCTGTTAAGCTCCTAAATATCTGATCATTTTCTTTTCCCTAAAGCACAGTTACCCTAGTAAATGGCTGTAGTTCTCTTTGGGGAAGGCTTGGAGGATGATTAACAGTATACATTTGCAGCAATGTGGGGTCCTTCCTCAAAGATACCCAGCCTCATGTCATTCAAAGGACTCTGGATCTGTAAACTCTCAAATCTGGAAATTGATTAAGGGGCTATGACTCTCTGTTTTGTAATTCAAGTTAAACTTCTGTTCACTTGACCTAAAATTTTTCTGCTTATACAGCTCAAACAAGAATTTAGTAGCCTGCCTGTCTATTGCACTTCTAGTTACCTCATGATCTACTAGCCAATGCCACAAGTCTTTGTGAGTCAGATTATTTTGACTCTTGCTTTGAGTCTTCTGTCCATTATGATTGCCAAATCCATCTTGCCTTTGGTGATTAAGTGATACCACCTAGCTTCTGCCAACTCAGGATCTGATCATCCCCATGGTGTTTAAGGATTTCAGCTCAGCAACAGCAGTTCCCATAGTAATATCTGCTCTACAGAGAAGGTTGACTAAAGAGTTCTTCAGGGATGATGGAGCTAGACTCACAAATTTATTTCTCACCGTTTTGGTAAAAGGTGCATCCTCAGGACATTCCTAGGGTGTATGAGCAGGCTCTCCATGATAAATCCACTCCAACATTCCAATCTCTCTAACCTATTAGATCCCCTCTTCTACATTATGCCAGGGTCATTCTGTCATTTAAACCTCAGGTAATGTCAGCCTCTTTTGATTCATGTTTCAGCCAACCATCCAAACAAACTGTTAATGCATTTTCTAGGCCCTCAAGCTATAGCACTGAATGCAGAATCTCTGTTTAGTGGGCCAATATCAATAAATTCAGCCTGATCCAGCTTTATATTCCTCCCACTATTATCCCACACACTTAAAATCAATTGCCACACATATTCCCCTGATTTCTGTCTATATAAATTGGAAAATCCATGCAGTTCTTTTGGAGGATAGCATTCCTCCTCATGGGTGACTCTGTTCCTCACCTTTTGGAACCTGTTGGAACTTTAGCTTTGTTATAGGTCTGGAAGAAAAGAGGTGTGGGGGGTGGGTCATGAAAAGTATTAGAAGCATCTTCCAAGCCAATTGTTTCAGGGCTTACACTTACAATTTCATCTGGTGAAACAGGATTAAGCACTCCAGGAAGAGGAGCAAGAGCTGTTTCTCCATGGAGGGTATTTACATGCTTTGCAAACACTGAACAGTTCATCCTTCCCAGAGGTCAGGTGGCCAACTCCTCAGTGCAGACTATTACAGGGTTATCTAGAAAACACTCAGTGCAATCTAGGGTTTCAACATCTCCACATCCATCATTATCAATCCATATGTCACAATCCCATTTTTCAGGGACCCGCTCCTTTCTAATCAATGTTCCTATTTTAATGGCAAACGCTATGCAAGGTTGAGATTTAAATTCATATTATAAATTTGTTACACTAGCAATGAGACTCTGAGTCTGATTTTCAGACCCCTCAAGTCTGCAGCCACCAGAAATCAGGGCACTCATGGAAACTTTTGCATCTGTCATAATGTGTGTAAACTTCTCATTTCATGACTCCACCTCATCCCTTTCCCTCATCAATGTATGCACTTATCTAACAACATGCAGCCAACATCTCCATGCCTCTTAATTCTGCAAAACACCATAAAGATGTCAAAAACATTATCACAACCACAGTCTGAGTCACACAAGTGAGAAGTTGGCAGAATTGAATGGTGATGTTTTTCCAGCTCACCCCATGAATTGGCTGTGTTATTCTGATTATGAGAAACAGAGTCATAGTTCCTTTGAGTTTAGACAGAAAAGAAAACCAGTCATGAAAACCTATTTTTAAGCTTCTGTTTCTTAAGAACCATTCCCAGTATCAAGCTGTATTAGCTAGGGTTCTATAGAGGAACAGAACCAGCAATACATATGTGTAAATATAAAATTTGTTAAAGTGTCTCAGGGAATCATGAGGATGTAGAGTCCAAGGACTGTAGGGCAAGCCATGAGCTGGCAGCTCTAATGAAGGTCCTCAACAAACTCTCAGGAGAAGCTGGCTGAAGCCTTCAGAGTATTCATCTCTTCTGAATCCTCCTTAAAATCCTTCTGGTGTTTAGATTAAGCATCAATCATTGCAGAAGATACTCCCCTTAGCAGAATCCAAATGCAGTTATCTGTGCATGCAGCCAATGTCTTGATTTAAGTTCATGAAATGATGTCGCAGTAACAGAGAGGCTGGTGTCTGCCCAACCTGACAACCAGGCACACCCATCTGACCAAGTTGGCACATGAACCTGCCCATGACAATGGCCATCTACTCAAGAGAAGATTAGGAGAACTTTAATTTAATTAGGAGCACAAAAACTGCACCTCAGAATTCTCTACTGAGAAAGGTTTTTAAAAATAAAATGGTATGCACTATAGAATAGAAAATATTCACATGATAGAATGTCTGTAGAATGACTCCTGTCCTCTAATAGTCTACATGTGAATCAGTAATAATTACTTGTTGATGACCTCTCCTAAAGAGTCTCTCTATAGAAAAGCAAACATTTATCTGAGTAGGTGTATATATATATATATCAAACCATCTCCTTAAATTTTCTCCAAATAGGTGAGATATCCATCTTTAACACCTGCCTATAATTCACAGTTTAGCCCAAAAGAAGCACATATACTCTGTTCTAATTTTTAAATTATTTTTATTTTTAACTTTCTATTGTATAATATGCCATATATACAAAGCAAAGAAATAAAAAAGCAATAGTTTTCAAAGCACTCTTCAACAAGTACTTACAGGACAGATCCCAGAGTTTGTCATGGGCTACCATGTGATCCTCTCATATTTTTCATTCTAGCTGCTCCAGAATATAGGAGGCTAGAGGACTTAAATGTTTTTTATCATCACAGTTGACTTTTTTCCTTCGTTTTTGTGAAGAATAATGTATATAAAAAACTGTAAATTTCAAAGCACAGCACCACAATTAGTTGTAGAACATAGTTCAGACTTTGACATGGGTTATGACTTCAAAATTTAAGGTTTTTACTTCTACCTCTCTAAAATACCAGAGACTAAAAGAGATATCAACTTAATGATTCAGCATTCGTATTCATTTGATAAATCCTATCTTCTCTGTATAATTGCACCAATATTTTTATCTTTCCATCCCTCTCTTTAGGGGTTTTTGAGTAATGGCAAGTCTAAATTTTTCATATTGCAAGGGTCTGTCACTAATATGGGGTAGGGAGATGGAACTATCTGAAGTTCTGGAGAGGCTGGGCCAGGTTTCAAGACTTATTTGGAATATGGACCCATCTAGGGGTTGTAGAGTAACTGGAAAGTTACTCTAGTGCATGGAACACTTGTGGAATCTTATATATTACCATAGGTGTTCTTTAGGATTGGCTGGAATGGTCCTCGTTGGGGGTTGGTAGGTTATGATAGGTAGCAAAGTCTAACAGAAGCTTGCATAAGAGCAACCTCCAGAGTAGCCTCTCAATTCTATTTGAACTCTCTCTGTCACTGAAACTTTATTAATTACACTTCTTTTCCCCCTTTTGGTCAGGATGGAATTGTTGATCCCATGGTGCCATGTCTGGATTCATCCCTGGGATTCATCTCCTATGTCACCAAGGAGACTTTCACCCCTGGATGTCATGTTCCATGTAGGGGGGAAGGGAATGATTTCACTTGCAGGGTTGGGCTTAGAGAGACTGAGGCCACATCTGAGCAACAAAAGAGGTCCTCCAGAAATAACTCTTAGGCATGCCTATAGGTAGTCTAAGCTTCTCTGCTACCTACACAAGTTTCACAAGAGTAAGCCTCATGATCAAGGGCACAGCCTATTGATTTGGGTGATACTAAAGTTTGATACAGTATCAGGGGATTCCTTGATGTTAAAGTTTAATAGTTCCATATTCTTTCTTCCATCCCTCAAAGGACTTTCCCAATACTTTTTTATTATCTGCTTAATATACTCTAGGATATATACAGGCATGACAATAATCCACACAGTATTAATGGGCTTCTTTCTTATTCTGTGCTCCCTGTGTTTCAATTGTTCAAATGAGCTATACAGATAGGTTGATTAGATTATGTGCTGCAGAAAATTTCAGTTCCAGACCAAATAAAGCTTTCTTCCATTAGTCTCAAAGAGTATGTATGTTTCTAAAATATAGACACTGTCTTCCTTATGGCTATGTTCTGAATTACTTTAACCCCAGCCTGTTCAGTTTCATTTTTATTTCTAAATATCAGGTTATATATATAAAACAGCCTTTTGAAATCCAAAAATAATAATCACCTCTCAGGACTTAATGTGTCTGTTCTAAAAGTTTACAATCTAGGCCTCTATTTTCTTATAAGCATTTTCTAAAGGTGACCATACCATTCTTGTTCTTTTGTTTCTAGCTTATTTTGTCTCACCAAATGTCCCACATGTTCATTCACATCACTGCATGCCTCACAACTTTGTTCCCATTTCTAGCAGCACAACCTTCATTCATATGTATACACAATTGTTTGCCATTCTACTTCTCCATCACTGCATACTTCAACCACCTGCATTCATTGGGAATTATGGAGAGGGCCTGAGGTCCACAGTCCATCAACATTCTCAATTTTAGATAATTTAATTGTTCCAAAGAGAAAGAAGCAATAAGCACACCCTCACCAAATAGGAAATCTAAACCTCCTCTTAACTTTTGAGCCTCCTCCCATTATTTACCTCTGCTGAAGTTGTGGTAGTGTTGATGGTTTCCTTTTGAACATAGCTCATAGCATGCAACAGCAGTTTTTTCCCTCTAATCTGGAGTTAAACACTCTCTGTACAAGAATGAAATCTTTGAAGTAATTCTTGCAAGAACTAATTCATATTTCTAGTGATAATCAGTGGGTCACGTAGGTCTATACAACTCCTTTAAATCTTATTCATCTTCAATATGGTGATATTACTTAGAGAACTGCTTTCACTCCTATTTATTTCCTTGCATTGGAGTTCATCATCATTAGTTAATGGTTCACTCATCTCTACTTCTGTGTATCTTTAAGTCCCCAATACTCTGTACTATAAGCCTCTGATTATACTTTTATGCTGGTCATGAAACTGGAATCATGCAACATTTATCCTTCTGTGTCTGGGCAACTTCACTCAGCATTATGTCCTCAAGGCTCATCTGTCTTGTCATGTGCTTCATGACATCATTTTGTCTTACTGCTGCATAATACTCCATCATATGCATATACCACATTTTGTTGATTCACTCATCTGTTGGGCATTTGGTTTGTTTCCATCTTTTGGCAATTGTGAATAATGCTGCTATGAACATTAGTATGCAAATGTCTGTGTCATTGCTTGCAGCTTTTCTGGATATATATCAAGTAGTGTTATTTCTGGGTAATAGAGCAACTCAATATTCAGTTTCCTAAGGAATTGCCAAACAGTATCCAATGGTGGCTGCACCTTTATACATTCCCACGAGTCATGCATAAATGTCCCAGTTTCTCCACCTCCTCACCAATATTATAGTTTCCTGTTTAATAGCAGCCATTCTTATAGGTATGAGGTGGTATCTCATTGTAATCTTGATCTGCATTTCCTTATAGTCAATGAAAATCTCTTCATGTACTTTTTTTGGGGGGAGGAGGGCAGGGTGCATGGTCTGGGAATCAACCCGGGTCCCCCGCATGGGAGGCGAGCATTCTCATCACTGAATACCTGTGTACCCTTCTTCATGTGCTTTTGAGCCTTCTGTATTTGCTCTTCATAAAAATGTCTATTCAAATCTTTAGCCCATTTTATAATTGGGTTATTTGTTCTTTTGTTGTTGAGTTGTATGATTTCTTTGTATATACAGGAAATCAAACCTTTTTCCAATATGTGATTTCCAAGTATTTTCTCCCATTGAGTTGGCTGTTTCTTCACCTTTTTTGTCAGAGTCCTTTGAAGAAGTGCTGAAGCATTTGATTTTTAAGAGTTCCCATTTATCTATTTTTTCTTCTGTTGCTGGTGCTTTGGGTGTAAAGTTTAGGAAGCTATCTCCTATTACAAACTCTTGAAGATGTTTCCTTACATTTTCTTCCAGAAGCTTTATGGTGCTAGTTCTTGTATTTAGGTGTTGATCTACTTTGAGTTAATTTTTGTGTAGTGAGTAAGATAGGGGTCTTTTTATATTCTCTTGGCTATTAATATCCAGTTCTTCCATGCCCAATTATTGAAAAGTCTATTTTTCCCAGTTCAGAGGATTTGGGGACCTTGTCAAAAGTCAGTTGACCATAGATTTGGTGGTCTATTTTTTTGCACTCTTGATTTGATTCCATTGGTCAATGCGTCTATCTTTGTGCCAAAACCATGCTGTTTTGAGCACTGTGGCTTTATAATAGGTTTTAAAATCAAGGAGTATAAATCCCCCTACTTTGTTCTTTTTTTTAGGATGCTTTTAGCTATTTGGGGTCTTTTTCCTTTCCAGATGAATTTGGTAATTAGCTTTTCCAAATTGTCAAAGTAGATTGTTGGAATTTTGACTGGTATTGTGTTGAATCTGTAGATTAATTTGAGGAGAGTTGACATCTTAATTATATGTAGCCTTCCTACCCATGTGCAGGGAATGTTTTTCCACCTATTTAGATCTCCTCTGATTTCTTTTAGCGATGTTATGTAGTTTTCTATGTAAAAGTCCTTACATTCCTAAGTATTTGATTCTTTTAGTGTCCATTTTTAATGGAATTTTATCCTTAACTGACTCCTCAGCTATGCCATTGCTTGTGTATGGAAATGTTATGGATTTTTGCACCTCAATTTTATATCCTGCCACGTGGCTGAATTTGTTTGTTAGCTCAAGTAACTTTCTGTAGATTTCTCAGGATCTTCCACGTATACTATCATATCATCTGCATATAATGAGAGATTTGGTTTTTCTTTTCCAATTTGGATGCCTTCTTTTTCATTGTCCTGTCTGATTGCTCTAGCTAGAACTTCCAGGACATGTTGAATAATAGTGGTGACAGTGGGCATCCTTGTCTTATTTCTGATCTTGAGGGAGAAAGATTTTATTCTCTCTCCATTGAGTATGATGCTGGCTATCAATTTTTCATATATTCCCTTTACCATATTGAGATATTTACCCTTGATTCTTATCTTTTTGGAGTATTTTCTTTTTATCAGAAAAGGGTGCTGCATTTTGTCGAATGCTTTTTCAGCATCAATTGAGATGATCATTTGATTTTTTCCCTTTTGATTTGTTAATGTGTTGTATTACACTAATTGATTTTCTTGTGTTGAATCATCCTTACATTCCTAGTATAAACCCAACTTGGTCATCGTGTATATTTCTTTTAATATGTTGTTGGATTTGATTTGCTAATATTTTGTTGGTAATATTTGCATTTATGTTCATTAGAGAGATTGACCTGTACTTTTCCTTTCTTATAGCATCTTTACCCAGTTTTGGTATTAAAAGGATATTAACTTCATAAAATGAGTTAGGTAGAGTTTCTTTTTCCTCAATTTTTTGGAAAAGTTTGAGCAGGATTGGTGTTAGCTATTTTTTTAAATGTTGATAAAATTCCCCTGTGAAGTCATCAGGTCCTGGGCTTTAGTTTGTAGGGAGATTTTTGATGATAAATTGAATCTCTTTCACTTGTGATTGGTTTGCTGAGATCTTCTATTTCATACTGAGTCAGTGTAGATTTTTTGTGTGTCTCTAGGAATTTGTCCATTTCATCTAAGTTGTCTAGTTTGTGGATGTATAGTTGTCCATAGTATCCTCTTATGATTTATTTCTTCAGGATCTGTGGTAACACACCCCTTCTCATTTCTTATTTTGCTTATTTGCATCCTCTCTCTTTTTTTGTTGTCTTGCTAGTGGCCCAACAATTTTATTTTTATTTTCTCAAAGCACCAAGTTTCAGTTTTATTGATTCATTCTATTATTCTTTTATTTTCCCATTCATTTATCTCTGCTTTACTCTTTCTTATTTCTCTTCTTGTATTTCCTTTGGGGTTAGTTTACTGTTCTTTCTCAAGTTCCTCCAGGTGTGCTGTTAAGCCCTCAATTTTTGTTCTGTCTTGTTTTTAAAATAAGCATTTAGGGCATTAAATTTCCCTCTCAGCACAGCCATTGTTGCATCTCATGAGCTCTGATAAGTTGTATTCTCATTTTCATTCATCTCCAGATAGCTACTGATTTCTCTAGCATTTTCTTCTTTAGGCCACTGGTTGTTTAAGAGTGTGTTATTTAGTCTCCATATATTTGTGAATATTCTCATTCTTTAGTGGTTATTGGTTATCTTCATTCCATTGTGATCAGAGAAAGTGTTTTGAATAATTTCAATGTTTTTTTTTAATTTATAAAGCTCTGTTTTGTGCTCCCAGCATATGAACTACCCTGGAGAATGTTCCATGAGCACTAGAGAATGTATAAATTTGTGCTTTGGGGTGCAATACCTATATATGTCTGTTAGGTCTAATTCATTTATCAAGTTATTTAACTTCTCTATTTCCTTGTTGATAATCTGTCTGGTTGTTCTATCTATAGAGGAGAGAGGTGTATTGAAATCTCCTATTATTATTGCTGAAACATCTATCACGCCCTTCAGTTTTGCCAATATTTGTCTCACGTACTTTGGAGCTCCTTGATTGGGAGTATAAACATTTATGATTGTTATATCTTCTTGGCTAATTGGCCCTTTAATTGGCATATACTGTCCTTCTTTATCTTTTATGATGTCTTTACATTTAAAGTCTATTTTGTCCGATATTAGTATAGCTACTCCTGCTTTCCTTTGGTTTCAACTTGCATGGGAAATCTTTTTCCATCCTTTCACTTTCAATCTATTTGTATCCTTGTGGTTAAGATGAGTCCCTTGTAAGCAGCATATAACTGGGTTATTTTTCTTAATCCATTCTACCAATCTGTATCTTTTAATTGGTAAATTTAGCCTGTTAACATTCAAAGTTATTACTGAAAAGGTGTTTTTTTGGATCCACCACCTTATATTTTTTATTCATCAGATTTATATACTCTTTTTCCCTCTTTCTGTTTGTATTCTTTAAATTAACCTTAGTGGTACTCTTCAATTTTGTGCTCTCCTGTCTTTTTTTTTCAACTAGCAAAACTCCTTTTAATATTTCTTGTAGAGCTGGTCTCTTGTTGACAAACTCTTTCAGGACTTCATTGTCTGTGAAAATTTGAATCTCTCCCTCAGTTTTGAAGGACAATTTGGCTGGGTACAGAATTCTTAGCTGAGAATCTTTCTCTTTCAGGCCTTGAATATATCATACCACTGCCTTTTCACCTCCAGGGTGCTGAGTAGTCAGTCTTCTTTGCTTTCCTTGTATGTAGTAGATTGTTTTTCTATTGCTGCTTTCAGGATTTTCTGCTTTCAACATTTGACAGACTGATTAGTATGTGCCTTGGGGAAGGCCTGTTTGCATTTATTCTGTTTGGGGTTCATTGGGATTCTTTGCCTTGTATATTTGTGTCCTTTGTGAGGGTTGGGAAGTTTCCCCCATTATATCCTCAACTATTCTTCCTAGCCCTTTACTCCTCTCTTCTCTTTTTGGGACACCAATGATTCCTATATTTGCCTGCTTTGTTTTGGTTATCACTTCCCTGAGATCCAGTTCAATTTTTTTCCATCTTTTTTCCATTTGCTGTTTTGAGACTTTGAAGTCAGTTATCCTGTCCTCTATATCACTTATTCTTGCTTCTCTCTCTTCAAATCTGGTGTTGTGTACTTCTAGTATGCTTTTAAATTGATCAACAGAGTCTTTAATCTCTGTGATATGTGCTATTTTTCTATTTATTCTTTCAAATTCCTCTTTATGCTCTCGTACTGTCTTCTTGATTTCCTTTATGTCATTTGCTATCCCACTTATTTTATTAAGTAGAGTTGTATGAGCAACTTTGATTAGTGGTTCCAATGTTTGTGTCTCCTCTGGTGTTCTAATTTTGTCTTTAGGTAGGGCTATACCTGTCTGCATTGTGATATGCTTATTTACCTTCTGCTGTCATTGTGGCATGAAAACATCTTGATAGATTTGCTTTGGGAGTTGATTTCTTTCAGTAGTCCAAGGTCTTGTGTTTGTGGGGTGATTGTACAGCAGGGAGCAGTGTACAGGGTGGGATACTCAGTGCAGTGATTTGTTTCAGGGCAGATGAAGCCATAGGTTGTGTATGTTACACTGATGCTTGTGAAGGTTGGTGCCTAGTGGTCAGGGAAGATGTAGCTGTGCGAGTGCACTGGTCTGGGGGACATAGCCCAGGTTTTCTCTGGTCTAAAACACGGGGCCCTTTGTGTGCATTCATACAGCTGTGGCTGCAGGTTGGTGTTATGCCTTTGTGGATTGGGGACAGATGTGCCCTGGCTGCACTTTATCAGAGCTGGGAAGTGTGGCTGAGGGCCATGCACATCCACGGTTCTAGGAGTGCTGTAAAATGTGGTTCCCAGAGCTGAACGGCATGATTCAGAGCCAGTACACATGCATGGGCCTAGGAGTACTGTAAGTTGATGTACAGAGCTAGGGGGGCAGAGTGAGACTGTGTAATACTATGGGCATGGAGCAGGGTAATCTGGGTATGGAGGTTAGTGCCTGCAGCCTTTATGCACTGGCAACAACCTGCAGAGAACAAGGTGAGGGAGGTAGTGCTTGGGGGGCTTCAGGAGACTTGGGTTGGGCTGTACTTAGGTGAAGGTGTGGGGCAGGTACATGTATTGGGGGCTGGTGGGGTGGGGATACTTGGAGCATGGGGAATGGAAGTGGGTGATGGGTATAAGTGATGGGTTGTGGGGTGAGTTTCCAGTCATGGGGCTGCACTGGTGATGGTAGCATGGCAAAGGTACATGGCATGACTTACTTCTTAGTCTCTAGCTCCCATCTGTGCACACCCATGGATTCTGCATCTCTGCACCAGGCTCCAGCCCTCTGCCTATCAGTTCCTCAGTCTCTGCAATGAGAGATTGTCCTATGTGTTGCAGAAGACTCTCCCAGGTCAGCTGCACTCCAGAATAACCACCTCAGTCACTCTCCTGTCTCTTCTCTAACTTTTCCATGGAGTAGGACTATCTCATGCTACTCTATTTGGCCATGTTCCTGTAAGTCCACCACTCTATTCTATTTTAAAATATGCTGACAACCTTAAGGTAAAGACTAAAAGGGGAATTTTATCAAGATAATGCATATTTTTAACAAATCTGTAGAATATACTCAACTCAGATTAGTGTATCTCTGTAATGTATTCAGCCCAGTAGCTCATTCTTTAAGAATAGATATAATTTACTGAGTTTTCAACTAGGTTTTGTGACCTGTTTCAAATATGTCACCTAAACATCCAATTGAATCTACACAGAATCCAGTGCAATAATGACTTTTTACCTCCAAAATACAGAATTGGAAAATGAGACCTAGGGTGGGTAGCTTATTCAATGTTAGTGTTCTACTGTCACTTCTCCATCATCACATATCACCTCTTATGTACCTCTGCATGACCATCAAAACACTTAGAGAAGTGTAATTTTATTATCAACTGTCTTCACAATTCCATATTTCAGAATGTACACCAAATAAATATTGTGATCCATGACTTCAAATAAGGAAATTTGGGATTTATAAGTTGTTCATTCTAGAACTCTCAGCTATAATGTGTTGTTAGATAAAAAAGAATTATGCAGGTTATTGAATGGATTTGGGAATTAAAGGTGAACTAGTCATTAGGAGCTTAGCTCAACCACCCACAAGATATATGACCTTGGAAAATTAGTTGAGTTTCCCTGAGCCTCAATCCCTCTTATGTATATTAAATAAATGCCTAAGACATATTAATGTGTTTCAGTTAAGATATAACCTGTATTCAATAGCCAACGCCAATGACAGTACACCAGAAATACTATATAAATAGCATTAAAATTTGTTCAGGGACCATCAAGGAGAAAATGCCAAGAAAATAACTGGACATAGATTTCAAAGTAAAAAGAGATCTAAGATCCTAGAGAAAATCCTATATCCATTAAAAATGTGTTAACTTCCAAATCAAAGCTGATATCAGTCAATAGAATATAAGTTTTCTTTGACATTCATCAAAGTTATTGCTATGTATAGTAAGCTTAATAATTATATTCTTGGGCATTGCTGAGAGAAAACCAATAAGGTTATTGGATTTGTTGTGAATACATTAAAACTATTTTTTATGGATTTTATGGATTTAATTACGTCTTCAAAAGACATGTTCAAATGCCAACCTCTGACCATGAAGATGTGAACCCATTTATAAATAAGATCTTTGAAGGTGTTATTAGTTAATAAAATACAAAAATAAATTGGGGTGGGACTTAATCCCATTGGGGCAGTGCTGCAGGAAGATAGGATGGGGAGATGTCATGTAGATCTTCACAGCATTGCTGGTTACAGGAGACACTGAAGTTTTGCCCATGAGTCAATAGTCCCTGGGTCCCCCATGTATTCTAAGGAGATGGGGTAGCTGGCCTCTGCTTAGTTTGCCCAGGAAGTGTGTAAAGGCCACTATTCCTTGGGGAATTCTCTCATCATCTCAACCTGGCTCTGCAGGTCTGAGGAAATGTGAGAATCAGATTTCTCCTCAGTGTTCTCTCTCTTTCTGGTATGTAGGCTGTAGATTTCTCAGGGTCCCCAGAAATTTATAGCTATTTATGGCTCTTTCTGCTTATTTCCTTTAAAATCTAAAAAGCAGTCAATAATACTCATTGTCACATTCCCACCTGTAGTAATGGCCCAAACTGCAGCTTGGTTGCCCACTTTGTCAGGTAAGATCCTTGACTCCATGAAGCAATAGAAATCAAGAGAAGGTAGGGAGACAATTAACAAAATCCAGGCTATGAGCAACTCCATGCAAAAAGTGATCAGGTTTCTTAAGCAAAAAAAAAAAAAAAAAGCTGGGGAAAAATAATACAACATATATTAAAGAGATGAACATATATTGGACAAAATGTTACCTGCATTTTTTGTAAGTTTCTAATGTATTCATTTCCAAGTTAAAAAAAAAAGCTATGAGTAAATTGAGTAATGGACAAATGAGAGGAAACAAAAGGGATAATTGTTATAAGTCTTAAAATATGATTATATTAGTGAAATGATGCTCTATACTCAAGAGATACATGTTACAATATACACAGATAAAAACCTATGATGCTATGAATGTACACTTTGAATGGTTATGTTTCAATAAAAACTATTTAAGTTAAAACAACTATGATGTCTAGGATTTACTTGATGGTAATTAGAGGTAAGAGATGAGTTGGGACATGAATTAGAGAATGTTTACATGACATTTATTATACTATTTTAAAACTATTTTATTGAAAAATATCCACATGCATATGGTCCAACCGTAATATGCAATCAATGGCTTACATTGTGACCATAGTTGTACATTCTTCCCATCATCACTATCTGACTGCTTCAAAGCTGAAAAGCAACATAATCATTAAGGTGCAGAAGAATGAAATGATGAAACCAGTTGTTGTTCTTGAACGGTCCCACATTTCTGGGTTTCAGAACTTCTCTTGCATTCAACAATCTGGAGGCATTGGGCAGCTGACCTTGAGTCTCTGCACTCCTCACTAAGTTTTTTTCATCTTTGTGTATGTGCCCACACAGGCTTACTTTGCTACTGCTTTCATAGATGGACTCAAGGGAGAAACAGGCAGCCTTTTACCCTACATGTATTAGGTACATAATTGCTGGCTCTGAAGATCACTTTACCTTGCACCCTACATTTTTCAGGGTGAGGCTTAGTAAAGGACAAAAAGGGTAATGAAAAATGGGGAAGCAAGCAGCCCCTGCCACTGTGCAGATACTACTGTTCCCAGGAGTTCATAGGGGGTTATAGTTACTTTACAATTCTGTGATTTAGGCATTGGAGAGATGAGGTTGTATAGTCTCCATTTAATACTGATTTTTTTTCCTGAAGATAGGTTGTTCATGTGGAGAAACTGGTGAACTAGATAATTAGAGAATTTAAGTGAGTACATACTAGTCTCTACCTCATTCTACCACACAACCTTGTAGTGGTAGTTACCATTCATATTTTGAAGACTCCAAATCTACATTTGTAGTGCAGAGCATTCTCAATATCCAAAACCATATTTCAAACAAATTGGCCAACAGTTATCAATAAGTTCACCCTGTCTAATATTCTTCCTTCACATTTTTTATTGCTTTATGTTGCATTTCTAGAAAATGACAATTCTGAGCTGCTTTTATATCCCAATTTCATTTCAATTCCTCTAATTCAGGCCATTGGCCCACTGCAAGAGCCACTAAAGTCCCATTAGTGACCATTCTGCCCATCCTCACCAAGATCTGATTCTGATCTGCAGTTTAAAGTTGTGCTGGTTTGAAAGGATGTATGTCCCCTAGAAAAGCCATGTTTTAATCAAAATCCCATTTTGTAAAGGCAGAAAAATCCCTACTCAATACTGTATGCAATTAGATCATCTCCCTTGAGATGTACCCAAATCAAGAGTGGTTGTTAAGCTGTATTAGGTGGTGACATATCTCCACCCATTTGGGTGGGTCTTCACTAGTTTCTGAAGTCCTATAAAAGAGGAAACATTTTGGAGAAAGGGAAATTCAGAGAGAGCAGAGCAGAACAAGACAGCCACAAGAAGCAGAATCTACTATCCAGCTACCTTTGGAGATGAAAAAGGAAAACGCCTCCCAGAGAGCTTCATGAAACAAGAAGCTAGGAGAAGAATGCAGCAGATGATGCTGTTTTCACCATGTGCCTTTCCAGATAAGAGAGAAACTCAATGTTTTCCATGTTCCCTTCCACTTGAGAGAGAAACCCTGAACTTCATCAGCCTTCTTGAACCAAGGTATCTTTCCCTGGATGGATGCCTTTGATTGGACGTTTCTTTAGACTTTTAATTGGGATGTTTTCTTGGCCTTAGAACTGTAAACTAGTAACTTATTAAATTCCCCTTTTTAAAAGTCATTCTGTTTCTGGTATATTGCATTCTGGGAGCTAGCAAACTAGAACAAAGTTCCTCTTTTCATAACATCTATTTGATTATGTTAAACATGCTTAAAGCACTCTGCTCAAACCCATCCACCACTTTTCACTGCCCTTAGGATGAAGAACCAAAACCTACCATTGGGTGGTGGGGGAAGTACTATGGAAAAGGTATTGGGGTGATCCTGAGTTCATAGGGAGGTTCACAGCTTTCCTCTCGGGGGAGTTATATGGGAAAAGACGCAGAAGCCAGAGACCTGGTTACCAGGCTCCAACCTATGTTCTTGCAACCAAAGGATATAAACTCCAGCAAAGAACAGCATACAATATTGTGAATGAGCATTCTGGTCTTCAAGTGAGAGACCTGGGTATTCAACATGGTTCTTTCACTCTTATTTCTCTACTTAAACACACTTGCAAGAAAGTTGTGAGCACTAAATGGGAATTGAATGAGGCCATTTTTATAAACTATTTCCCACAATAATATTTTGAATCTTTTCAATGATGCCCTTTCAGACATTTTTAAAAAACATTAAAAAGTTGAAAATTAAAAGGATATGTGTATATATGTAGCAAGGGGTTAAATGGAATAAAATATAATTATTGGAGTTTTGAAAAAGGAGTGTTAAGGAAACAGGATGTGTTAGTTAGATTCAGTTGTCAACTTGGCCAGGTGAGCATACCTAGTCTTGTCGCTGCAGACATAAGCCAATGGTACATGAACCTCATCTGTTGCCAATTACATCTGCAGTCAGTTAGGAGGCGTGTCTGCTGAAATGAGTGACGTTTGGCTTAATTGGCTGGTGCTTAAATGAGAGAACGCAACGTAGCACAGCCTAAGCAGCTCGACATTCCTCATCTCAGCACTTGCAGCTCAGCCCAGGCCTTTGGAGATGGAGAAAGAAGTCACCCTGGGTAAAGTTGTTGGAACCCAGGGGCCTGGAGAGAAGACCAGCAGAGACCATCTTGTGCCTTCCACGTAAGAAAGAACCTCAGTGGAAAGTTAGCTGCCTTTCCTCTGAAGAACCAACAAAATAAATCCCCTTTTATTAAAAGCCAATCCATCTCTGGTGTGTTGCATTCTGGCAGCTAGCAAACTAGAACACAGGATAATACTGAAGTCTTTCCTTTTTGAATTGCAAATTGCAATTCATAATTGATTCCCATGCTATCCTAGCGATGTAAACAACACAAGCTGGGTATTATATCTAGTTACCAAAATAGGAAGGACAAAAATAAAGTGACACAATTTTGCAATTTAAAAAGAATGGTTATAGTTGAAATTATATTATGCATGTGAGAAAAACAGTTCATTGATATCCCAGAACATTATATGATTATGGAAAGACACCGTAAGAATGTACAGATAAAGATTCCTAAGAATTCATATTAACAGTCATGATCTGAAGTAGAATCAGTAGAGAAAAAAGGCCCAAGTTTGTCTGTGAAAGGATCAGTGAAAGTATAAATGTAAAATATATTGTTCCAATTATAAAGTGAAATCTCTGCCAATTCATAATCTAAAAAATGCCAATCCACAGTGTATTCCATGTGCCAAATGTAGTAGTTGAATACTGAATTTGTGAGCATCCATACTTTGGTGGTAGGGATGCATAGGAATTTCTGAGGACAGGGTCTTTATATACACCAATGGGCCATTCACATGGGCTTCTTATTTCTACATGCCAGTAACTCTTGTCAACATCACAACTCAAAGCATCTGGGTAAAACAAAACCTTTTGGAGTTGTAAGGAAAGTTTGGTTTCATCATACTGTGGGTCACAATTTTCTGCCTTCTGAAATAACAAAATTGAGGTGGGCTGTTTGAGGACCTAGTTTAAAATCTAGTTTAAGTGTGTTCATCATTTCCTTCAGGCCAAAATATACCATGGAGAGAGAGGAATTCTCTTGCTTTAATTCATCTGAAGAGACTTCTGGAGATTTCAGGCTTTTTTATCCATTGTGGATAATTTCAACACCTGTCAGTAAACCCAGGTCTGCCTGCACATCATTTTCTTTTCTTTCTCTTAACATTTTTAGTATGTAATAAAATAAGATTTAAAATTCGCTTTTGTCTTTCAATTAATTTTTCTTTAACATCCTTCTCTTCCATCATTAATTCCAAGAAAAGTTTTCCTGTTCTTATTCAGGTAATTGTCTTAGTTGTTCAAATTCGGAGTGCAGTGCCCCACTCCAATTTCTCACCTTCATCCTGAAATCTAAAGATTTTGAGTCTTGTCTTTCTAACACCTTTTAACAACTTGCTTCTTCAGAGATTCAATGGTACATTTGAGCTTCTTCCTGTGACTAGCTGCAGCTTGCTCAAGGCACATAAAGTGGTGATCATGGTGGTTGGAAAAGACACTGCATGGGGCACAAAACAGTTCAAGGTCCTTCTCAAAGTATAGGGTCAGAAAGTGATTGGGTTTCACACATGGGGGTTTCTCTTCTTTCCATTTGCTTTTGTTTCTATGGTAAGAGTTTGCATCAAAATATCAATTATGTGACATATTTGGGTGTTCCTCCTAAAGTTCTCTTTGGAGTAGTGCTACAGGCAGATATGACAAGGGACAATGTCCTTTGGATCTTCCCAGCATTGGTAGATGCAAGAATGATAGAAGTTGTGACCACAGTCAATAACCACTGGATCTCTCAAGTAGTTAAAGTTGATGAGGCAACTGGTCTCTGCTCGGAGATCATTCAGGGAGAAGTGAAAGATCACTGTGGAGTTAAGACTTCATTCTGAGGAAACTCCCTTTAGAAAGGACTGTGTCTACAAGAGCTTTGAAAAATTTCAACCAGGAAGAAAAGGCAAATGCATTTTTAAATAAATTTCCCTCATTTCCTTCAGTTTCAGAGAAAGTTTCCATGAAGAACTCCAGCCCACAGGCAATACCTGATTTTTTTGCTTTTTCATCCTCTGGCATTCAGTGGCGTCTCTTAATTGAAGGTTATCTGTGGAGTCCTCTTGGTCAGGAAGAACCACAATTGCAAGGCAAACTATCATTTCTGGGGACAAAATACTCCCATTTTGAAAGAATATTCAGTCAAGAACTTGTTAGTCCCACATTTGTCTGAACACAGTCTCAGGTTAACCAAATGAAGAGATGTTTCCATTAAAGATAAAATCCACCAAAAATTCAAAGTAGTTAGAAAACGAAACCCTCACCATATGTTAAACTTGTTAATTAATTGACTTAGGCAATGATAACCATGTTTACAAGCATCAATATCAAGTGAGAAAAAAAGCATTATAGACTTCCTAAAGGGCTACACAGTACTGTCAGAGCAGTTATGGCAAAAAATTGAAATTTAATATTATCAAGCCTTGAAATTCACCTATACATACAGAACATAGAGACAAACAAACATCTTATGAATCACCTCTGTATGCAATCAGAAAAATCCAAAATATTGGAAAGTTTACAGTCAAACTGACTGTGTCTTTCAAAAATAGGAAAAAATATGGAGAAGAAATTTAGGTAAAAAACAGTACAACTTCTGGGGTCACTATTAAAGCTGAATATGGCTTTATAACCATTTATGGAGTTTCTCATTCCTCTGTCTCACTGGAGAGTATCCAGATACAATTGGCACCAGAAAAATTACAGGTTCCTGATGATATTTACTATATACCTCTCTGATTGCATGCTCTATGACAAGGGTATGCAAGACTTGACTCATTGTTCATTGTTTCCAAGCCTTTCTAGTCCTCTGAAAAAAATCCATTCTCTAAATTAATCAGTGCTCTCATTTGTGCCTGCATTGAATACTTAGAAAATCTTCAGATTTTTTTTTCAAGCAGGATGGTGTGTGCCTTTTATAAGCAGGCTTTTCAAGACCCTTCTAAGTATGTTTTAATATAACCTTCCCTCAAATGAGGTTAGCATCCTCTCCATTTGAATTCTTACAAGAGACTTCAAATTAATGTACCCACATTCCTAAAGCCCAGGTTCTTTAACCTGATAATTCTAATATGCCATCTTTTCCAGCCAAACAATGCAAAAGTTCAATAGCATTTCACTGCTCGTAGGAAAAGACCAACATCCTTAACAATGATTAAAGCCATGTGGACTCTTTTCCCTACCTCATTTCTTCTCCCATATCTTCTTTGGCCATCCCAAAGGAGATACACATTTTCTCTGCTTCAAAAACAGTGTTCCTCTCATTTTCTCTAATACTTTATCTTCCTGAAAACAGGGTAATGACAAATAAATCCTCTCTGCCACTGAAAAAACCCAGCCTCTAATTCAACCCCTAATAGATATCTGCCTAATTTTCTCCCTGGATATTCTGGTAACTTTCTCTAACTTTTCTGCAAAATTGTACAGTTATTTCTGTTAATTATTATACAGATATTAGTCTCATGCACCAAGTTGTTTAGAGCTAATAAACTCCTAATTGATTATTATTTCAACTTTGTTTACTTACCATCTCTTCACTCGTATGAGTCAAATGCATCCATCATTTTACACTTTAACAGTCACTTCCTCAGGAGAGACCTCAGTGACCCTGAATTAGTGGGTGTGGCATAATGCAGAGTGTAGGACACACTCACCCCTTACCCACTGAGATGCAAACTGATCAAAAGAAGGGTTGGTTAATCTTTCCTCCATGACTAAACCAGCCCCTCATCTACCTTGTGGCCCCAGAGTAGGTGAAACCACTCTACTGCTGAACCCTCTACTCCTATAGTGTCTTGGTGGAGGCTGGTGTGCTATTGGCAATCTAATATCAAAGTGTAAGGGGTATAATTTGGCCTTACTTTGAACCTCAAGTTCTTTATAGAAGTGCTATAGTAAGAAACTGAAAATGTTGGAATTCTGGATTGGCCTCCCTCAATAGATAAAAGACAATATCTATCACCAGAATCTCTTTGCAATTTCTACTCCACTCAGGGCCATTGGGCATGTGCCAGCTCCTCCCCGCCCCCACCTACAGAGAAACCTGTATCATTTACAGGACAATATGCCACTCAGGGCTGTTGGATTATCCATTCTGTCCTGGAAAGGCTGTTAGGCTCCTGCAAAGCCTCCAGTCTTAAGACCAGATCCACCTGCTCCAAGTATGCTTTGAGTGTGAAGGGAAGGGACAATGGGCTGACATGAGAAGAGGTTCCCTGAGTACCAAGTGCAAACCACAGTCTTGGGCCTCAGTTTGTTCAACAATAGATCTCCTCTGACTTTCAGAAGCTCTAGTGAAATATACAGGTCCCTTGGACTCTGCTGATATCTAGGGTTTCATAATAGAGGTATTTTCCTGTGTTAATTAAACTTGCTTGGGACATATCCATGTGATCTCTAAAGAAATATTGCTGGAGGGTCTTAGAGACGGATCTAGAACTCTAAATTATCAGCATTCAAAGATCCCAGTCATGGTCAGGTTCATGTATCAACTTGGCCAAGTGGTGGTTGGGCAAGTGCTGGTCTGCCTGTTGTAATGAGGACATTTCATAGAATTAAATCATGATCATGTCAGCTGCATCCACAGCTGATTCCATTTGTAATCAGCCAAAGTGCAGTGTCTTCTGCAATGAGTGATGCTTAATCTAATCACTGAAAGCCTTATAAGGAGGATTCAGAAGAGACAGGTTCTTCCTGTTTCAGCTTGTGAGCCTCTCCTATGGAGTTCATCCAGACCCTCCATTGGAATCATCAGCTTCACAGCCTACCTTGCAGATTTTTGACTCTGCATTCCCATGGTCACATGAGACACTTTTATAAATTTTATATTTGTGAGTGTTCCCTGTTGATTCTGTTTGTCTAGAGAACCCTAACTAATACAATCCCCTTGTCCTCAAAAGGATTTTGACTTTACTATTAGCATTTCTATTTGCAGATCAGCTGGTTTTGTCTCACACATTTTAAGTATCATTCCAGGATTCAAAGGTTAAATCTGAGACTTGGGATCCCACCACAGGTTTAGTTTATTCAACAAATAATTATTGAGACTCCATTATGCAACAAGAATGAGAACAGGTGCTGGTAACATAATCTTGAGAAAACACAGTGGAGAATGATGAAGTGTTCACTTCAGAGAGGGAGTTGGATATAGTAACCAAAAAGTAACAAAAATAAATTAAAAGTCTAAAGCTGTGACAAACCATGAGAAATATTGTCCACCAAGGAAGCTAATCAGAGACTCAGTTCCCAATGTATTTACTGTTCTTGTTTCATATTGGCCCTCTCTGTCCCTTATATATATAAATTCCTGATGCTCAGAAGGAACACCTGTGTTAAACATAAGCCACATTGTACATAGAGGTTAGGCACAGTGCATGATTCCTATCAAAGAATTGTGGGAATCATTCCTCCTTCCAGATTCCCAGGTGCCAAGTAAGTGTCAACTTTTTCAAGGGGCTTTATAATAATTGTAGTCTCAGGCCTGCTACGATATCTGTTTTCTGCAATGTACAGAAAAAATAAGCCTCTGTAAATCCTTTGTTGTCCCTTTGTTGTGATTAACAGTTCATATGAATTATCTTTCAGATTTTTACCTATGCAACTAAAATATACTCTTTCTTTGAAAAATATTTTTCAATATGGAGTAATGAAATTTTTTTTCATATATTTACTATTGGCAAAGCGTTCTTATTTTCTTTTTTTCCCTTCAAAATTTAACAATACAACTCAGGATCAAGGGTGTAAATGTCTCTTTCACACTTTCAGTTTACCTCTTCCTCCTGTGTGCACCTTGAATTCCAATCCAAAATTGCATCATATTTTCCAGGGCTGATATTATTGCCATCTTACTGTTTTTGTTTATTTAGACTTTCCCTTATGTACTGAAAATGTATGATAGATATATGGCTTTTAAAATCTGATAGGATTGAGTTATATGATTGTTAGCAATTGCTTTTTAAATATATAGCCATTTTAGCACATTTATTTAGAGCAAAACAACTAACTGCAGTGTGTCATTAATAGTATGAAATTTAAATGCAATTTTCCTGCTTCTATAAATTAATGGATATTTAAATTATTTTTCATTTCTCTATACTAAAGAATGCTGGATACTATGCTTCTGTTTCCTCTATTCACATACATGAATAGAGAGCAGGTACCTAGAAATAGAAACTCTGAGTCAAAAGTTATGAACTTTCATTATTTTGATAAATGTTCCAAAATAGGATTCTAAAAAATTATGTATTTATACATCCACAGACAGCCTGCAAAATATCTTTTCTTCCTGATAGTTACTGATTTTCACAAGATACACAACACAAAAGGACTTCAATGTGAAAAAAATATGGAAAACACACATATGCACAAACACATACACACACACCACAACTACTTTTTAAGTCACTGGTGGGCCACCAAAGTAGGGGATGTGGGAACAAGATCCAAGGAAGAGGGGGAGGGCCCAGGAGTGAAGATTTACCTTTGTAGCAATGGTTGACTCTGAGATGGAGGCTGGGTTGCTGAGTGGCTCTTAGGGAACAAACCCTAGTGTTCAGGTCACCATGCAGTGTATGGGTCCTGGTTAACCCCCTAAGTTTTAACATGGAATCAGTAGGACTAATAAAAAAATGAAGCAAAAATAAGCCAATACTTAAGTGGTCTGCCTGACTAAATCATTTATATCTCTAATTGGGTTAAATAGCTCTGGGTATAATTTCTAGAGACCCAAAACTGAAATTTAAAATGTTAAATGTTAAAAATTTAAAAGTGCCTGAAACCATAGAGCAGTGTTCCAGCAGCTGTTTTTTCTTGAAGAAGATTCCTGAAGACATAGCTTTTTCAAAGTGACTGTGTGATTGTGAAAACCATGTTCTGATGCTCCTTTTATCTATGGTATGGACAGATGAGTAAAAAATATGGATTAAAAATAAATAAATAATAGGGGGAAAAATGTTAAAATAAATTGGTTAGAGGGAAATACTAGTAGACAATGAGATGAAAGGGTAAAAGATATGATTTGTGTTGTTTTCTCTTTTTATTTCTTTTTCTGAGGTGATGCAAATGTTCTATGAAATGATCATTATGATGTATATACAACTATGTGATGATATTGTGAGCCATCAATTTCACACCAAATATGAAATGTTCATATGTTAAGAATGTTCATGTTTGTATTTTGTTTGGTTTGTCAATAAAAATTTTTAAAACATGATCTGTAAAGATGTCATATGTACCTGAAACATTCCTCAAAACTTTACTATTATTTTGTATGTTACAATATAAAGTAGTTAGCAACTTTTCAAAGTCCTTCCACATAAATACCTAAAAGTGTGCTAGATAATATTGGAACATTCTATCTTATATACTGGAATCTATTATGAGAAAAAGCTTCAGAAATATATTTAGAGACATACAGCTTTACAGTGACTATATAAAAAGCTGGATACAAGGGTAGTTCTGTGGTAAAATTCTTACCCACCATGTAGGAGACTGCATTTGATTCTCCAAAAACCAAATAAACAGACCAACAAAACAAAGAAAAAGCAAATGAACAAAGGTTTAACAAATGGTGCTGCAGTAATAGGACAATCACATGGAAAAAGAATTAAATGTGACCCCCCCATACAGCATACAAAACAAATTTTTTAAAGTATTGGTTTGGTTTTACTGAAATGGCCACACCTGCCTGCTGAGAATTCAAGATTTCACTAACACCTTAGAATGCTATTGTGCATTATCACATATCTTTGAAATACTCATATCTATGACCCAGGGACAGGTTGCATAGTACTGTAGGGAGGGAGTCAGTCCAGAGCACATGGGCCATTAAATAACGATGGGGTCACCAGGGTCAAGACCTTATCCAAAGACTCAGACCTACATAATGTCAGCTCCTTAATTCTAGGAATGAGGGACACATGGGGCAGTGATAGTGTGTGATGGGAAAAGCCACCCAAGTCAGAGGATCTGGAAAGGAGTCTCTTTCCTCATGGAGTTAGAGTAAGAGAGACAGGTTAGTAAACAGCATTGGTGTCTTCCTCATGTGCATGGAGGACTCCTGTGAGAACAGAATACATTGCCTTTACCTTTTCTGGGAAACATCTTAATGAGCTGCATGCTGTAACACTATTTAAAATTTATAAGTTAGAATACATGTAAAGGATTTGTTGGGGGCAAATCCTGTGGACCATCAGAAAGGTCTCAGGTTTCTGGAGGCAAGAAGCAGGGGTAGGATACAAACTGTGACCTGAAGCTTTTCTTCCACCCTAAAAGAAGAAACCATGGCCCACTACAGAGCACTCCACTGCCTTGTGTGAAACCCAGGGTTTGTGAAGGCTGCACTTTGGGATTCAAGAGTAGAATTGTCTGGGTTGTAATCTTACTCTCTCTATTTAACCTCATGGACCTCAATTTTCTATTTTTAAGTGGAGAATCTTAATTGCTTAGAGGTTTGAGTGAGATGAAACCTGCAACATTTCTAGCCTTCTGCATGACCCACTCTTCAGGAAGTTCTCAGGTTAAATTTCTCCCAGACACCAGGACTCCCAGATATGCATCTTTCCTTGCCTCTTGCTCAAGGTACACTATGAGGAGCAAGCAATCATGGTGTGTCTTTGGATGCTAAGATTCCATACATGTTAGGTAAACTCCATTCATCCACCACTCATCAGAGATATGAAACATTCTGGACTCCTCCATCTGGGAATCTTTGAAGTGACAGATTGGGCATAGAGTGGGGAGAAATGAGTAGGTAAACTGGAGTTCAGAATGTCAGTCTGCTGTCAAATAAGCATGTGATTATTGAACATCTACATTTTTACTTCCCCAATTTATCAGTGCATTGGGAGGGATGATGGCCTTGGCTGTCCTTTGCAACCCCATCAGTGTAGAAAGTATTTCAGGAATTAGGACTTCCAATGGATGGGCTCAGAATAGAAAAAACCTGAAAGCTACTGAATGTAGGATGTGTCATATTCCTCTCTGAGTATCTTCAAAAGAAAATCTCATTAACCTCTTGAAAGCCTCTTTGTGTTTGATGGATCAAAGTTTCTTCCAAAGATTCCTGAAACATTATGGCATTTTTCAGTGTAAGTTCACAAGAGAGAGGATTGTGAAGCACTTTAGAAAGACTGAGGCATTTACAAAGATGTCAAACTATCAACTTGTCTACATTTTTCAGTCCTTTTAATATACCCATATGAATATGCATACATTTATATTTTAAAAGCTTAAACTGTGTATAGAGAGGGTAGCACATAATATGTTACATTGTCTTTAAAAGAATCCTAGTGAATATTGTAGCAATCAATTTGAATTCCAACTGATGTAATGAGCAATTCATGAAAAATAAATTGCAATGCTTCACCAAATTTCAGAGAGCTCAGAGATTCTTCCCAGATAAAATAGCAATTATGTTGGGATCTGAAGAAAGAGTGGGAAGAAACACAGAGGTAAACGATGGGTATGGGGATAGTGTGAGATGCCCTGGGATGGCATATAAGTAATAGGGTGGTGTTCTAGTTTGCTAGCTGCTAGAATGTGATATACCAGAAACAAAATTACTTTTAAAATGGGAGATTTATTATGCTGCAATTTTACAATTCTAAGACTGTGAAAATGTCCCAATTAAAGTAAGTGTATAAAAATGTCCTAATGAAGGCTGCAAGAAAATGTTACCTTCACTCAAGAGAGGCTGATGAAGTTCAGGCTTTCTCTCTCAATTGGAAAGTCACATAGTGAACATGGTGATGTCTGCTAGCTTTCTCTCCAGGCTTCTTGTTTCCTGAAGATACACCAGGGGGCATATTCCTTCTTCATCTCCAGAGTTCTCTGGCTGTGTGGCCTCTTATGGTTCTTGTGGATCTTTCATGGCCCCCTCTTCATGTTTCCTTTATAACACATTTCAGTAAAGTAATCCAGACCCACCTGGAATGGGTGGAGTTGCAGCTCTATCTAATCAAAGGTCAATATTCACAATTAAGTGAGTCACATCTCCATGCAAATAACCTAATCAAATTTCTAATCTACAGTTCTAAGTAGGGATTTAAGAAATAGTTCCCTTCACAAGATGGATCAGGATTAAAGCATGACATTTTGGGGGATGCATAGTACTTTCAAACTGAAACAGGTGCTATATGGGGGAAAATGCACCCTAATATAAACTACAGACTGTAGTTAATAGTACAAAGAGAATATTCTCTCATCAATTGTCTCAAAGGTACCACACCAATGCAAAGTGTTAATGGAGGTGGATACAGTCATATGCACTGTGCTAACATCAATCAAGCCCCAGAAAAATGGTTCCAAGTGACTTATCTTCTTTCCCCCAAAAAAGAACTGTATTTTTTTCTGTGATACTTCCACAAACCTAAAAAATAAAATATTATTGAATTTTCGAGAGGGAGTATAGAAGTAGATGTGAGGGCCAATATGCAGGAAGACATCTCACCATTGGAAGAAGAGAGATACATATCACATATCTGCCAACTGGATTTAGTTGGAAACATCACCAGCAGATGCAATGGAGGTGGAGGATGCTACCAAGACAAGGGGGATCAAAAGGGTTATGGAGTGTGCAACAATGACACAACATAACACAGACAAGATATCCTTGCTTCAGAACCAGAAAAACATGTAAAGTTTCTTAGAATTCACTTTACTTTAAAGGAGAGGAGAAGAAGGGATAAGGAGAGAGGGAGAAAACTTGTTCTGTTTTCTATTATAGAGAAACAACTGTAATTCCTTGAATTGGTAAGATTAAATTATTTTATGAAATGTAAAACCTGACCATTGCACATTTTAAACTTAGCTATTTTTCAGAGTGAAAAACAAGAAAATGAAAGCATGTCAGAGAACTCAATAGGCTTCTTCATAAATTGACTCTATTGGAAATATAAGCCAATTTGATGCCTATAACTATCTTATCTCTTTTCAAAATATCAAGTCTGGATTTTTAACATAGATCTCTCATCTGGCTTCAAATTGGCAAATCCAACAGACAATTAGGCATTTCAACCTTAGTTTCTCCATGGCACCAAACACTCATCTTGTCAAAAAATAAAATCACTAATACACCCAAATTTCCTCACCCAAATGCTTGGTATTCCAGTGATTGGAAGCTCTCAGCCATTTCCTTTCCCTCCTCATCCAATCATGACTCTATATAACATAAGAAACCCTGTTGTAGATGAGGAAGTTGGTAAAGTACAAATGTAATAATATTTTTCTCAAAATTAGAACAAATCTATGTCAATATTACAAGGTGATGATAGTTGGGTAGTATCAGTGGAAAAACACACCTAATGCAACTATGGGCTATTGTTAACAGTAATATTAAATTATTCACCCATCAATTATAACAAACATACTATACAAATGATAAGGGTCAATAATAGGGGAGAAAAAGGGTTTTTCCTTTTGGAGAAGAGAAAAATGTTCATAATTGACTATGGTGATGAAAGCATAATGCTGTGATTACATTGATAACTATTGTTTGCATGCATCAAATGAATAATATAGAGTGTAAATAAAACCCCTTTTAAGAAATGAACTCCAGATAGATTTAGACCTAATACAGATGTTTAAACAGTAGAGAAAAATTGATTGATTGATTAAAACATTATTTTTTAAAAATACAAAATATACTAATGATAAAGTACAAGATTGTTAAATTTGGTTACTTTCAAATTCAGATTTTCAATTCTTAGAAGAAAGTATAGAGTGAAAAGGAAAGCCAAAGTATAAGAGGAGACATTTCCAACACATACACCTTACAAAGTGCATGAATATTCAGAATTCAACCATTAATCCAGACAAGGGAATGTCTGGATTTTGTAATTCAAATTAGCTTTCTGTTCACTTGACCTAGAACACTTTTGCTTATACTGCTCACACAACAATTTAGTAGACTGCCCATATATTGTATTTCTAGGTATGCCATGATCTACTAGCCAATACCACAAGTCTCTGTGAGTCAAGTTATTTTGATGCCTGCTTTGAACCTGCTGCCCATTATGATAGTCATGTCCACCTTGTCTTTAGCGATTAAATGCTGTTATCTGGCTTCTGCCAACTCGGGATCCCATCATCCCCATTGTTTTTAAGGGTGTCAGCTCAGTGACAGCAGTTCCCATAGTAATATCTGACCTACAGAGAAGTGCAACTGCAGAGCTCTATAGGAATGATGGCACTAGTCTCACAAATTTATTTCTCACAGTTCTGGTAAAAGGTGCATCCTCTGGACATTCCTGGGGTGTATGAGCAGGCTTTCCATAATAAGTCCACTATAACATTCCAATCTCTCTAAGCTGTTGGATCTCCTCCTCTACATTATATCAGGGCAGTTCTGGCATTTCAACCTCGGGTAATGTCAGCCACTTTTTGATCCATATTTCAGCCAACCATCCAAACAAACTACTAATCCCTTTTCTAACTCCCCAAGATATAACATTGAATACAGAATCTCTGCTTAGTGGGCCCATATCAATAAATTCAGCCTGATCCAGCTTTATATTAATTGGAAAACTCATGCAGTTCTTTTGGAATATAACATACCTCCTCATGAGTCACACTTTGCACATCACCTTTTGGGGCCCGTCTGGACTTTAATCTAGTTATAGGTCTGGAAGAAATGATTAGTAATGGGTGTGGGTCATGAAAAGAATTAGAAGTTTCTCTAAAGCCAATTGATTGAGGGCATTCATTTGCTGTTTCATGTGGTGAAGCAGGATTAACAACTCTACAATTAATCCCTTCAGGTGGAGGTTGGGTGACCAACTCCCCAGGACAAGCTGGAGGTTAGGCAGCTATGTCTTTATGGCAGACTATTACAAAACTATCTAGAATAGATTCAGCACAACCTAAGGTTTCAACCTCTCCACCCACATCATTTTCAATTCTTATGCTGCCATCCCAATATTTAGTGTCCCACTCCTTTACAATTAATGCCCTCATTTTAATGGCAAACACCATGCAAGATTGAGATTTCATTTTTGATTGTAAAATTGCTACTCTACCAATAAGATTCTGAGTCTGATTTCCAGGAATCTCTCTCATGTCTGTGATTATAGAAAATAAGATTTTCTTCCAGGGCATTCATAGAAACAACTGTATCTGTTATATGGTGCTTAAGCTTCTCATTTCAAGTCTTCAGCACATCCATTTCCCTCATTAATGAAATGAGCATATCTATAAACAATCAGGCAACATCTCTATACCTTCTATTTCCACAAAACTCCATGAAGGTGTCAAAAGCAATATCCTCCAGAGCATGGCTTTGGACAAGTGAAGGACTAGAAGAATCCAATGGTGATATATATATAATTTTTTTTCCATGGGCAGGAACTGGGAACTGAACCCAGGTCTCCAGCATGGAGATGAGAATTCTGCCACTGAGCCACCATGGCTGACCCCCCATAGTGATATTTTGACTATCTCTTTTGCCAACTCACCCCATGGATTGATGGTTTCATTCTGATTATGGGAAACAGAGTCCTCAGTATTGTTGAGCCAAGTAAGAGTAGAAAATCAATCATAAAAACCCATTTTTAAGATTCTGTTTCTTAAGAACTCCCAGTACCAGGTTTTATTTGCTAGGGTTCTCCAGAGAAACAGAATCAGCAGAGGATATCATAGATATAAAATTTATAAAAGTGTCTCATATAACCATGGGAATGTAGAGTCCAAAGTCTGTAGGGCTGGCTGCAAGCTCATAACTCCAGTGAAATTCTGCAATGAACTCTCAGGAGATGCTGGCTAGGCAACCATGGGAATGTAAGGGTCCAAAGTCTGTAGGACAGGCTGCAAGCTGGTAACTCTGATGAAGTTCTTCAATGAACACCAAGGATAGGCTGACTGGTCATCTGTGGGAAGGGGAAAGTCAAAAATCCACAAGGCAGGCCATGAAACCATCAATTTTAATGAAGGGTCTGGTGAATGCCACAGGAGAGGTTAGCCAGCTGAAGCAGGGACAATGACTATCTCTTCTGAATCCTCCTTCAAAACCTCTGGTGATTAGATTGTCACTCATTGCAGAAAACCCTCCCCTTAGCTGATTACAAATGTAATCAGATGTGGATGCAGCCAATGTAATCATGATTTAAGTCAATGAAATATTCTCATAACAACAGACAGGCCAACACTTACCCAACCAGATGACTGAGCACCACCACTTGGCCAAGTTGACACATGAATCTTAACATCACAAGGACTATGCTTCCAAACTTTAATAAGATTAAGTAAAAAATTTAGGTTCAGTAAATTAAAATTTCAACTTTATTTAGATAATTTACATTTAAAATGTTGATAATCAAATATTTAATTTGTATTCTTCCCTTAAATATATATAAAGAAATTAGAGTATTTTAGAGAAGAAAAATGTTTTGAAAGGAGTAGACCTTATCAAATATATGTTGACTGGATAATGGTTAGTATACAGACTAACTTCGCTGATCTTACTGAGAGATAACCTCTACATCCATGGAACTTCCCATCATGGGAATAAATTTTGTTCTTCATGTCAGGGCCCACACCAAACCTGTCTGCATGTTTAACACCAAATTAAAGACTTGGGTGAGCCTCACTTTTTGGCTGTGCTCTGTGCATGTTCCTACACATTTTGCTGAAGATTCAGCCCATCTTTTTCTGTTGCTAATTTAAATCTATATTCTTTAGATGTATAAATCATAAGTGTGAGAGTAACAGCCTTCATGATTTCCATGAACCCTTCTATAAATCACTGGACCTTCACATAGTTTCCTGTTGATCCCCTATTTCCACCACTGAAGGTACAGAATTCTAAAAAGACATCTTTCCCAAATGCTGCCTACAACAACTTCACAAGAATGTCAGGAAACTGGTAAACTTACAAGGCACATTATGATACATATACTGGTAAATGTGATGCAATACATTTATTCATTGAGAGAGCAGTATTTATAACAAAAAGTGGTAATTCTGAAGTCCTCTCTTATGGAATTGCATACCTATTTTGTCATTGATTTCCATAGAGCTCCTATGAAAGGGACAGTACAAAGATAATATAGAAGTTATAAAATTTATCCCATTATAATTATTTATTGAAAGGAGAAGTTAAAAATTACATTTGTTTATTGACAAACAAAAAACTATGCAACTCTTGAAATCAGAATATCCTCCCAATTAAACAAGCATTATATAATATCTGAAAAATCTCACATTAACAGTGAGAAAACACATAATGATCATTTATCATTCATCTGTGATTATATAGAGGGACAAAGAGGTTGAATTTGGTGCAGTAGAAAAATATGTTCAAAGTTTTTTGTAAAAGTATCACTGAAGGTGTAAATATGAGATCTATTACCCATATTATAAAATGAAGCCTTTCCCAAATCATAATCCAGAAAAATGCCAATCCATATGAGTTACAAACTACCCAGTGCATCACAAGTATTTGACTGCTGATGAATTTGCCAACATCCATCCTTTGATGATGCAGATGGAATAACATCCCTATGGACCATTCACCTGTGCCTTTTACTTCTACATGCCAGAAATGCCTGGCACAATCAAATCTTTCAGAAGTTACTGCAGCTGGGTGGAAAGTAAATCTCTTGGGACTGTATGGAAAGTCT
The DNA here is from genome assembly GCA_004026745.1 of Myrmecophaga tridactyla. Lineage (NCBI taxonomy): Eukaryota > Metazoa > Chordata > Mammalia > Pilosa > Myrmecophagidae > Myrmecophaga > Myrmecophaga tridactyla. The sequence continues at coordinate 86,242 of PVIY010001996.1, forward strand.
CTTGGTTTCTCCTTTCCATCTGTCACACTTTTTCTGCTATCTGATATGATAAGATTGGGATGTGCAGTTTCAGTATCAAGTGTCAAACCTGCCTTAAAACTTTTGATCATTTTCTTTATGCCAAAACATTTTGGAACAAGAGAACAACTCTCTTTCTTTAACTCATATGAAAGCATGACTGGGGTTTTAAGGTTTTCATAGCTTCTGCAGATAATGTCAATATCTGTCAGTAGCTCTAGTTTAGTTTGCACAAACTGCTCTGTTATTTCATTGATTATATTTTTAATACAGAAATATGCTCTGAAATTGCATATAATTTCTACTTACTGAGTTTTAGCCATGCTATATGCACTTGTCACATGCATCACCTGAACTTTCCATTGGTCTTCCCAATATTCTTGGGGGCTAGTGATAATTATCAAGGCTGAACTGTGAGGGCCAGGCCAGTTTCTAGTTGTGAGGTTCTGCTCTTGTCTTTCTCACTTTTCAACATCTGGTCAGGTTTTTTTAATGCTTATATCTATTTTTCAATGTTATTCCTAATTGCATTGTGCTCATTTGCATGAAGGCAGGCTTAAAATAATATATTTTCCCATGTCTCCAAATATTAATGTCTTTTCTCTAATCCCCAATATCAGATACTTGGAAACAGTGTTGCTTATTTAAAGCATCTGGTATAATCTGTCTTGTACCTGAGTACTCTGCACATATATTTTGATTGAGTGAAGAAAAAAAATGAGTTTTCCAAGAAACAGACCAGTGGTTAATCTTCTACACATGGATCTTATGTAGCTGGGGTACAGAATGAGAACAGGTTATGAAGAATCCCTGGAAGAGTAGTGACGTTGCACATATATTTTTCTTTTCAACAAATATAGCCAGCTCTCCCCTCCCAACTCCCAATTCTCTCAGGATAGCCTGTCCCTGTACTGTCTTCTCTCAGGGGTTCCCTCCCTTCCAACTGAGAATAAGATCAGTGAAATGGTAAGTATTATTTTCATGTGCTCTAAGATTATATAATTGAGAAAATGCCAAGGTTGGGAAGCAAGAGACTGCAGATATTTGAAGATGCAAGGAAGGAAGGTGAACACAAAATGTAGTAGAGGTAGAAAAAACTGAAACAGGTTAATGAAGTTATGTAGCTGAGTTCCTTGTTGACAATGTTTAGTGTACTTGAAAGCTGAATCATGAACATTTGGGTAGGACAGTAGGGAGGAAAGATATTTTATTTCTGGTAGATATGGGAAAGAGAGACAATAAACATAGCTCCTCATATGACTTAGTCCAGAGGATGCACTCAGAATGGATAAATTGATTCTTTGGGCCAGTTTCTATCTCTGAAAAGTTTTCTCTTCCGTCCAGTCATGGAAATGAACTGCACAAGGAGAATGAAAACCCCCAAAGTGGGGATTGCTAACAAAAAGTGAGCCCTAATACTATTTGTGATATGTGGTCTTAAGACCTTGGAGAAGGAATGTTTTATGTATTGTCTGTTCAATCTTTAATATAGACTTTTCCCCTCTTAAATAAGTTCAACATGTATACTAGGGATATGGAGAAAAGGCATGAGAATCAGAGTATTTAAAAGCTTCTTTGATTGTCCTCTTACTCTAACACACAATGTTATAGCTGCAGTTACCATCCATCTTATGAAGGTTTCCAATTGTATGTTTCTAGGATAGATTGCTTTCTCAACATCAAAATAAGTGTGTAGAGCAGCAGGTATCAATAATTCCATCTTACCCCAGAGATCTTTTATATCTTTAAGTTCCCTTTTTCATGAATGACACATCTCAGTCACTTTTCTTCAATTCCACTCAATCATCCTAACTGAGGCAACTGGAGAACAGCAAAAGCCTCCTACCTCTCCATTGATGGAAACTCTGCCCCTCCTCAAACCCGATACTGTTCTCTTACCTGGCAGCTCAGTTGCTCTCCTCACAACATGGATATAATTATGTCAAGTGCTATTGATTGAATCATCCCCCCAACAAATTCATGTTCAAGTCCACAAAGTTATATCAAATTCCTCTCTCTTGTCCCATGGATGTGAACTCATTTGTTTATAGAACTTCAGAGATCCTATTGTGAAAAGGCCAAATGCAATCCAATATGACAGGAATCCTTATATTTCAAGTTTATTCATTTCTCTTTTAAATTTGTATGTGTGGAGGTGTGGCACAATGTGTACCCAAGGCCATAATGCTTGACATAGGATATATTGTTTGTCATAGACCCAGAAGGGAGAGATTATCATGAAGCATCAACAGCAGGAGTGATTAGTTCAGGTTTCTCAATCAGCACTGGGGAGCACACAGGCAGATCAAGAGGGACCTGTTGTCTTTTGTCTTTATCATGGCTAAGGAGTGGATGTTAGTCAATTGCAGATGGGTCAAGAATTGGTTAGCTTAAAGCAAAGATCTGTGAAAAGGGAAAGATATTGTGGGCAGAGTGCAGTGGGCCATCTGTGGATTCTGGGTGATGTTTATGGGAGGTGTGGGTGGTAGCTGAAGATGAAGGATTGGGGGAGTTTATACCACAGGGATAGAAAATGCCTATTAACTAGGCCTAAGGACAGTTTGAGGCAAATGTCTTATCAAAGTGAGATGGATGCACACATAAAAAATGTTTTGATAGTTGCAGCACCTAATAGGCAGAATAAATTTGGGCACAGTTGTTTGAGTCATGAAAGATGAGACAAGATGTCATGTGCAAAGGCAGAGGTTGAGCTAGGGATTACTAGCAACCCACTCCCAGAATGTCAGAGATTCAGAAAAAGGAGGGCTCTTCTAACACCTTGATTGGACTTCTAGCTCCAAAATTGTGAGTCAATAAATTTCTGTTTAAGCCAATCAAGCTGTAGTATTTGTTATTGAAGCACAGAAAATCTAAGCTATCAACTCCCTGCTTAAAAACATCCCTCACTTTTAATTGTTCTTAGGATGAGGACTAAATGCTTAAAATTCAGTTGTGGTTTGGAGGTACCATGGGAGAGGCAATGAGGTAATGCTGGTCCACAGGGAAAGCTAAGGCTGCATCCTCAGGGAATAAGTGTAGAGGGAGTAAGGCAGGCACCTGTTTAGCAAGCTCTAACCTAAGCCTCTGCAACCAAAGGACACTCAAACTGCCACCTGGAGCAGTGTCCATTTGGGCAGCAGCAAATGTGTTCTGAATAAATATTCAGGCTTTGAAGTTGAGAACATGGGTTTTCAATATGATTCTCCCTCACTTATCCCTCTACTCTGTACCTAACTCCCACAAGGTGTCAGCATTAAATAGCAGTTGAATGAGTGATTTCTAAAATGCATTTCATACAGTACATGAACAATTACTAGTAATTAAACTCTGGATGATTGTATGGGATGTGCGTGATATATCTCTATAAAATTGCATTAAAGAACAAAAGAGTGCTCACTTCAACAGCACATATACTAAAATTGGAACAATACAGAGAAGATTAGCATGGCCCCTGTGCTAAGATGACATGCAAATTCATGAAGCATTCCATATTTTTTAAATATGTTTATAAAAAAAGAAAATGAAGAAAGGATTGACATTCCCAGAAAAACAAAACCTAAGCAATCTCACCACCACAAAAGCAGGCCTAGAAAAGATACTATCTGCAAGCTGAAAGGGAAAGATGATGCACAACACATTAATTAAAGATCCCTGGTAAGGATAATGGCATGGGTAATATAAGAGTTTGAACATTTCTCTTTTTTCTTGGTAAAATTATTTTTTACTTCCTATGGGCTCTAAAAGACAAATGCCTAAGATATAATGATAAATCAGGATGCTTGGACACAGAAGGTATATAATTTGTGACAAGAACTACATAAAGGATGGAGAGGTACAGGAACATAGTTTTTGTAAACTATTAATGTTAAGTTAGTATTAAAGCAAATGAGATTATTTTGGTCATAAGAAGTTAAATTTAAACCCTATATTAACCACAATGAAATTATGGAAGAATATTTAAGCTAATACAGACATAACTTAAAGTAAACTTTGCCAGGGCCAAGGGATGTGGAAACGCTGTAAATGCAGAAAGGAGGTAGGTTTACAATTAAGGAGATGGTAATTTTTATTGGTGGGAGTTGGTGAGTGTCCTGCAGTATTGTGAATGTGGTTAATCCCAGTGAATTTTGTACTTGGGAGTGGTTCAGATGTGAAAGTTTGTCTTATACATATATTTCCATAATTAAAAAACAAAGAAAATGAAAATAAAGACACAATGATAATTAGATGCAAAATATAAGCCTGGATGGGATAAGGACAGCTTCAAAGGACAATATTGAGACATATGAAAAAATTAGAATGTAGTCTGTAAGCTTTATGTCCATGTAAATTTCCTGAAATTCATAAGTGCACTTAAAGAAGTTAAATAAGTCAAAATCCTTGTTCTTAGGAAATACACATGCACATATTAAGTGTTAAATGAAATATACATCCTACACTCATAAACAGTTCCTAAAGAGAGAGGAAGATGGGTGCTTGAGTCTGCCAAAATCTGCCAGAATACAACACACCAGAGATGGATTGGCTTTTAACAATAGGGATTTATTTAATTAAAAACATAGTTTTTCATAGGAAAGGCTACTAACTTTCATGTGAGGTTCCCTTTTACATGGGAAGGCACAAGGCTATGTCTGATGGCTTTATCTCCTGGCTTTTAGGTTCTAACAGCTTTCCCTGGGGTGACTCTTTTCTGCATCTTCAAGACTCTGTGCTAAGTTGCAAGTTCTGAGATGTGGTATGCTGTGCTGCATTGATTTCTCTTCTGACCCCTGTCTTTTAAGCCTACAACTAATTAATTTAAACATCACTTATTGTGGAAGACACTTCCCTTAACTTACTGAAGATGTAATCAGCCATAGATGAGTTTCACATGCTAGAGATTCATTACCATAGCAACAAAACTAGGGTCATCAACTGACCAAGTTGGCACCTAAACCTAACTATCATGATGGTAAATAGAGGGATTGAGAAAGAATGTGTGGTAGTTAGGTTCAGGTGTCAACTTGGCCAGGTGAAAGCATCTAGTTCTATTGCTGTGGACATGAGCCAATGGCATGTGAACCTCATCTGTTGCTGATTACATCTGAAGTCTGCTAGGAGGTATGCCTGCTACATTGAATGATGTTTGATTTAATTGGCTGGAAGCTTAAATGAAAGAGCTCAATGTAGCACAGCCCAAGCAACTCAGCATACCTCATTTCAGTACTCACAGCTCAGCCCGCACCTGTGGAGGTGCAGAGGCCTGGGAAGAAGGCCAGCAGAGATCACCCTGTGTCTTTCTGTGTAAGAAAGAACCTCAGTTGTGGGCGGCCCATGGTGGCTCAGCAGGTAGGAATGCTTGCCTGAGATGCCAGAGGACCTGGGTTCAATTCCCAGTACCTGGCCATGTGAAAAGAAAAATAAAGAAACCTCAGTTGAAAGTTAGCTGTCTTTCCTATGAAAAACTATACATTCTTAACTAAATAAATCCCCTTGTATTAAAAGCCAATCCATCTCTGGTGTGTTGTATTCTGGCAGCTAGCAAACTAGAACAGAATGCTATGTAAAATGTGGCAAAATGTTAAAATTGGTGGAACTGGATATGATATCTCAGTGAGGGCTATGTTTGTGTTCTATGTTTCGGGTTTGCATTGTTTTACTTTTGTAACTGAACCATAAGTTTGATATTACTGAAAATAAAACTTAAAAAAAATTAAGCCTAATAATACATTTTTGGTTGTTTGGAGTTTACCTGCTTTGACTATCCTGGAAAACTCTGCCCAACTCTGTCCACCATAAGATTCAATGTGCTATACATTCCCATGTTTTAAACTCCAACTTTCCATCTGGGGGTATACATGACTCTAAATCTCCCCTTTCCACTGCATTCATGACCATTCAGCACTGTTCATTTTTATCACAACAATGTGCCATAATCACCTCAGTTCACTTCCAGACTTCTAAGTTCAACTTAGCTAGACATTCTGCACATGTTAAACAACCTCCCCCAATTCTTTAGCCTCATTCTATAACCTGGTAACCTATATCTTCATATTATATTGATGAATTTACATATTATAATTTGTTCATATTACTGAGTTCATACATTATTGGTCCTTTTGTGTCTGACCTCTTTCATTCAACATAATGTCCTCTAGGGTCATTCATGTTGTTACATGCTTCAGGTCTTCATTCCTTCTTATTGCTGAATAAAATTCCATTGTACATATATACCACTTTTTAAATTTGCTATATGGTAAGATCACATTTCATTATTTTTCCATGTGAGCATACAATTATTGCAGCACCACTTGTTGAATTTTGTTTGTTTGTTACCTTGGTTGTTTTTGGGGAAGTGTATTAACAGGGAATCAAACCCAGGTCCCCTGCACTGCTGGTGAGACTTTTACTACTGAATTACCTTTTCACCTCCAAATATATCATATTTTGCTAATCCACTCATTTGATGATGAACATTTGAGTTCATTCCATATTTGGCAATTATAAATAATGCTGCTATGACCAGCAGTGTGAAGATGTCTGTTCACAGCCTTGCTTTGAGAACTTCTGAGTATATCATGCGTAGTGGGAATGTGCATTGTAAGGCAACTCAACACTTAGTTCCTGAGGAACCACCAAACCATTCTCCACAGCAGCTGTACCATTTTATATTCCCACCAGCAGTGAAAGAATGTTTCCATTTCACTGCATCCTTTTCAAAATTTATAGTCTCCTGGTTGATTAATAACAGTCTTTCCAATAGGTGTGAAGTGATGTCTCATTGTGGTTTTGATTTATATGTCCCTAATAGCCAGTGAGTATCTTTTCATGTGAAAAATGTCTATTCATGTCTTTTGCCCATTTTTTAATTGCCTCTTTATTGTTGAGTTCTAGATTTTTTATCTATTCTGAATATCAAACCATTATCTGATATGTGGTTGCCAAATATTTTCTCCCATTGAGTTGGTTGTCTTTTCACTTTTTTTGACAAAATCTTTTGAGGCACTGAAATATTAAATTTTGAGGTCTTCTCATTCCTTTGCTTTTTGAAATGTATTCTTCCATTGTCATACATACAATCTACCATTTCCCCTTTTAATCACATTCAAATGTATATTTCAGCACTGTTAACTGCATTAATATTTCTTGTACTACCAACACCCCCACATATTACCAAAACATCTCCCTCATTATAAATAAGAACTTATACATTTTAAGCCCCCAAACTCCCAGGGCAGGTCTGAGTCCTGGGAGGAATGGCAGTTCTCTGAGAAAGCCTATCCATTGAAGCTGCTTCAAACCCACCGCTATACTAATGCCTGAGGTGCAAGATTTGCTTTTCCAATTTCTCTGAAACTCCAGGGATTTCTACCCATACTCCAAGACCACAGTAAGGTGTGTCACTTAGTAGCTGATGCCAACCAGTATGGCTGCTCTCACTCAGGCCATCTGAAATTCTGACTCCCTTCCTAGTGCCAGTTCTCCTGCAGCCAGCCACACACTCAGCTTCACATGCTGTACTGTGTTCTTGACTCTGCTCTAGGTTTAGAGCAGCCCTATAACCTTCTGGATGGTATGGCCTGAGCTATTTATTCAATACTTACAGTTCCTCTCTTATGTGCAGAGCTGGTTTAAGTTCATCATCCAAGTCTGAAAACACAGCTCACAATGATTCTCAGTTCTCTGTTAAGGTCTAAACCTGTTTTAGTGATCCACTCAACACATTTTAAGTTCTGACTTAAACTTAACATTTAGTAGCCTGGACTCAAGAGGCAATAACCACAGTCTCTAAAAGAAGGCTGCTGTAAGAATAGGAAAAGGAGACAGGAGTAAAGCAATGCAATTTGTGTCCAGTTTCAATGTGTTGATAATCCAATCCATTTTGGAGAGTATAGCATTTTCCTTTTAATCAAGAATGAAATTTCTTGCATCCAGACTTGTGACACTGAATGTCATCTAGAATTATGTGCAGCAAAATTTTGAAAATTCAGAATGGTATGTTTTGTCACATAGGTCAAAATATTGCATCAATTCCTGATCCTCTAGTGACACCTCAGGACATTTCCAAGTTCACAGCCCTTGGTATATCTTGGAAGTAGTCTATGCATGTACACGCATATGTTAACATGTCCTTTTATACTACAAATGAGGGTATGGCTGTTTTTCTAGATATTCCTCCTTTACCCTTGGTGATTTTATATATAGCCTTAGAAATTTTTCTACTCTCAGCACAAATATTTCACTTTTTGGGGTCAACTTTAAGCAAACTTTTAAATGATGAGAAAATAGTGTTCCTGAGGATGAGTAAGATTTCATTTCTACCACATCAGTGATTCCCAAACTATGATTTTTAGGTAAAAGTGAACATTTACTGAATACTCTAATTAGGGACTGTATTGGTTAGGGTTCTCTAGAGAAACAGAATCAATAGGAAAATTCATAAATATAAAATTTATGAAAGTATCTCATTTAACCATGTGAATGTAGAGTCCACAATTCTTAGGGAAGGATGTGAAGCTGATGGTTCCAATGGAGTGTCTCAATGAACTCCACAGGAGAGACTAATCAACTGAAGCAGGAAGAGAGCCTGTCTCTTCTGAATCCTCCTCAAAAGGCTTCCAGTGATTAGATTAAGCATCACACATTGCAGAAGACACTCCCCTTGGCTTATTACAACTGGAATCAACTGTGGATGCAGCCAATATGATCATGATTTAATTCTATGAAATGTCCTCATAGCAAAAGACAGGCCGGCACTTGCCCAACCAGACAAACAGGTACCACCACTTGGCCAAGTTGACACGTGAACCTGACCATGACAGGGACCTACTCTATTTGCTTTACTCACCCATACAATTGGATCTTCATAAGATTTTTCTACTGAAGAAAGATATATCTCCAAAACACAGAAATGAAATTCTATCTTAAAATGATAGATTATCCATGGTCCAAGGCTGGAATGTCACTTCCCAGTGCTGCCACAACGCACTATTCATTAAATATACTTAGACATTGTAATATTTATCACCACTTTACCTGGTAATACAGATTTAAGAACATTCCCCAAAAAATAGTCAAAGTAAGAAATTACTGACTAATGATATATTTGCATAAACCATATTCATCATAATGAAAACTTACAAACAAGTCAAATATAGGGGAAACAGAATGGGTTCTTAACCTGATATAAGGATCTTGGGGTGAGGTCAAATCTTAGTAGCTAAGTGTCTCAAAAAAAAGCTGCCTTATCATTCTAGACTTTAATATTCTCTTTTATAAAATAGCTGCACCAAAAAATAATAACATAAGAGGAGTAAATTAATATTACATTAGCAAATATTTAAGGAAAGTGATTATAAAATTCTAACAATAAGAAGAGACTTAAATTATTGACCCTAAAGCATTACTTTTAGTTGCTTCTTTCTTGTGTATTTTATTTTAGTAACATATATACATCATTAACATTTCCCCTTTTAACTAAATTCACATATATAACTCAATGTTGTTAATTGCATTCACAATATTATACTACAACCACCATCCATTATCAAAACTTTTTCATTGACTGAAATTGAAATTCTATGCAATTTAAGCATTATCTCCCCATTTCCTTCTCCCAAATCATCCCCTGATAACCTGAATTCTGGTTCAGACTCTATGAATTTGCTTACTCAAAATATTTCTTATCAGTGAGATCATATAATTTTTTTTCTTCCTTGTCTGGATTATTTCTATCATCCTGGTGTCTTTAATGGTCATGGTTGTTGTCACATGGACCAAAATTTGACCTCATTTTTAAAAACTTTTAGTCAGTTACCACATGCAATCTAACATTTCCCTTTTCAATCACAGAGATCTATTTCAGCACTGTTAATTACATTCATATGTTGTACTACCATCAGCAGCATCATTACTAAAACATTCATCATTACAAATAGGAATATTATATAGTTTAAAGCTTCACTTCCCATCACCTATCCCCATTCCATTCCATATATGTTACCATTCTTGGTAACATATACTATAGATTCTGACTCTATGAGTTTGCTTATTTTCACTATTTCTGATCAATAAGGACACACAATGTTTGTCATTTTGCATCTGGCTTAGATCACTCAACATGATATCTTCAAGGTTCATCATGGTTATCACATGTATCAGGACTTCATTCTTCTTTTAAGAATGAACAACATTCCATTGTATGAACATTGTATTTATGCATTCATTGGTTGATAGACACCTGAGTTGTTTCCAACTTTTGCATTGTGAATAACACTCCTCAAATGATAATTGAGTCCTTGCTTTCAATTCTGTATATATTCTGACTAGTAGAATTGCTGCGTCATATGGTGATTCCATATTTGGTTGCTGAGGAAGTGCAAACTCTCTTCCATGCTGGCCACACCATTTCACATTCCCACAAGCAATAACTGAGCGTTCCTAATTCTCCACAACCACTACAACTCTTTCAACATTTTTTTAATAGTAGCCATTCTAATATATGTGAAATTAGATTTTATTTCTCTTTGCTTTGCATTTCCCTAGTAGCTAATGATGTTGAGCATCTTTACATGTGCTTTTCAGCCATTTGCATATTGTTTGTCTTATGTTGAGCTCTAGGATTTTTTATGCATTCTGAATATCAACCCCTTAACAGACCTGTATTTTCCAAATATATTCCCATTGACTAGGTTTTCTTTTCACTTTCATAATAAAGTATTTTGATGTGAAAAAATTTTTGATTTTGCTGAGGTTCCAATAGCCTGCTGGGAGGAGAGAGGGGGAGGTAGTGCTTGGGAGGGGTGCAGGAGAGGTAGGTTGGACTGCACTCGGGGTGTTGTGGGAGGCACAACACACCCCGCACTGGGGTATGGTGAGATGGGAGCACTAGGAGCATGGGGAATGGGAGTGGGTGATGGGTTTTGGGTGTGTGGGGTGAGGGGTGATTTGCCGGTTATGGAGCTGCATTGGTGAGGATATAGCATTAAAGGAACATGTCCTGGCTTACTTCCTACAGCTCTGTTAGAAAACTGACAATGTTTCTTAAACAAAAAATTGTGGGGAAACGGAATACAACATATCTTAAAGAGATGAAGACAAATGTGCATGACAAAATTTTACTTGGATTTTTTTCCAGATTCTAATATATTCATTTCCAAAACAAAGAGTAATTATGTTAATTGAAACAGTATATATCAAATAATAAGCCAAAGGAATAATTTTTATAAATCTGATTATATAATGTGATTATGTTAATTAAAGGATACTTTGTATTCAAGAGACACATGGTACTACAGGGCCACACATAAGGACTTGTTATGTGGGATTTGTTTTAAACTAATGATAGGTGATGAGTAGTGACATAAATTGGTAAATACTTATATCAGATTTATTATGCTATTTCTCTACTTTTCTATATGATTTCCATGTTCTTTACTAAAACATTTTTTTAAAACAGTAACCATTGTTCATTGTCTTGCTGCCCCTTTCCAGCTAAGCCACCTTCCTCCTATTCCTCTTTTGAGCCAAAGTCCTCACTTTCCCCTCCATCTCAAAACTCTCAGAGTCCTTTGTATACCTCTATGGAAAATTAGGTACTAGACTTAAAAGACCTACAAACCAATTACAATATAGGGCTTTATTTAGTTCCAGTTTCAAATATATGGCCTTAAATAGTGTAATTCAATTTGGGAAAGTGGATATCTGATTATAAGAAAAAATGTTGCTAATTATTTTAAGTTTCAATAATGGGTTTGGTTTTATATTTATCTCAAAATATATATTTTAAGGGACACCTTAAGAAATTTTACACATATCAAAAGATGCCTAAGGACTTGCTTCAAATTAATGCTAAAGGGTAGCAGTGTCTAACTGAAGCATGCATGAGTGACCTCCAGTGTAGTAGTACTTCTTGGAAGTACTCTATGCACAAACCTGTTTATATCAACACCCATTTTTATGTCAATGGGGTACAACTTTTTTTATACAAATTTTTATACAAATGAGAGTACAACTGCTTTTCTACAAGTCCTCCCCTCTCCTTATTCAGTTCATATATGACCTTAGAAATTTTCCTACTGTTAACACAAATATTTTACCATTTTGGGTCACTTTAGTTAAAAAAGCTAAATAGTGGGAAAATAGTGTTTCTGAAGATGAGTAGTATATCCTTTCCTCCAGATCAGTGATTGCCAAAATTTCATTTTTAGACAAAAACTACCTTTTATGGAATACTTTTGTTATTTCAGGACCTGTTCTATATGCTTTACTCAAACATCCAGTTAGATCATCATCAGACTTTTCTGTTGAAGAAAGAAATATCTCCAAAACTCAGAAATGAGAATTTACATGACAAATTATGTAGAATTATCATTCCAAGTGATGCCAGAACAAACTATCACTTAAAGATACTTTATATATAATATAAAATAATAATACTTATCACCACTTTATGTGTTAATTCCATATTTGAGAATATTCCCCCAGAAATTGTCAAAGGGAAGAAATTAGTGATTTATAAGATATTCACTCAAACTGTATATATCATAGTGAAAGTTTAGAAACAAGCCAAATACAGGGGAAACAGAATGGGTTTCTCACACCCCATAGAAGGATTTACTAGCATTTAATAACTTTGGGGTGATGTTAGCTCTTGTAACTAGGTGTCTCACAAAAAGTTTCAAATAATTCTAAACTTCAATATTCTCTTTTACAAAAAGAGCTGCACCAAAAATGATATTAATATTAGATGAGTGCCCAAGAACAAATGAGTTAAGAAAATTAAAGATTAAGGGTGCAAGGGTAGTTCAGTAGTAGAATTCTTGCCTGCCATGTGGAAAGCCCATGTTTGATTCTTGTCCATTCACTTCCCCATAAACAAACAAATGAGCAAGACAAATGCAGAAACAAACATTCAACAAATGGTGCTGCCATAATGAGATATTTACATGGGAAAATAATGAAATGCGACCCCACCATGCAATATACAAAAAATGTCAAAGTTTATAAAATTCTTAGAAGAGACCTTAGAAATTATTGACCCCAAAGCATTACTTCTAGTTGTTGCTTCCTTTTCAATTTTATTTTATTAACATATATACAACCTAAAATTACCCCTTTTAGCTAAATCCACATATGCAATTCAATGTTGTTAATTACATTCACAGTATTATGCTACTGTAATCACCACACTTTACCAAAACTTTATTCTCAACCATATTGAAATTCAATAAAATTTAAGCATTAACTCCCATTCCTTATCCCCAAATCATGCCCTGGTAAACTACATCCTAGATCCAGACTATAAATCACTAGTTTCTTCCCTATGAATTTTCTTACACAAAATATTTAAATATCAATGAGATCACACAATATGTATTTTGGTAAGGTTTATTTCTCTCAACATGATATCTTCAAGGGTCATCTTTGCTGTCATATAGGCCGGAACAGCATTCCATTAAAAAAATTTTCATTTGTTACCATACACAATCTGATACTCTTTTTTCAATTGCAATCAGATATATATTGCAGCCTTTAATCACATTTGCAACCTTCTAATACCACCATCAACCATTACCAAAACATTATCATCATTTTAAATAGGAAACCTATAAAGTTAAATCTTAACTTTCCATTACCTATCAATAACCTATTCTGCATACACTACATTGTAGATCTGATTCTACATCCAGTTATCACATATTTCAGGACTTCATTTTTTCTTATGAATGAACAAAATTCCATTGTATGAATTTACCACATTTTACCCATTTATTGGTTGAAAGACACTTTGTTCACTTCCAATTCAGAAATTGCATATAACACTGCTCAAATAGTATTTGAATCCTTGCTTTCAAATCATCTGTGTATATACCAAGTAGTGGGATTGCTTGGTCACAAGCTAATTCCATACTTAATTTCTGAGAAAATTACAAACTGTCTTCCACAGTGGCTGCACCATTTTACTTTTGCACAAGCAATACATGAGTGCTATTATTTCTCCACATCCACTACAACTCTTACAGTATTTTGTTTTTTAAATAGAAGCCATTTAATTGGTGTGAAATGACATCTTACTGTGGTTTGTTTTGCATTTCCCTATTACCTAATGATGTTGAACATCTTTACTTGTGCTTTTTAGCCATTTTTATATTGTTTGACTTCTTTTTTGTTGAGCTGTAGGATTTTTAATGTATTCTAAATATTAATCCCTTATCAGATCTGTGTTTTCCAAATATTTTTCCCATTCACAAGATTTTCATTTCACTTTCATAATAAAGTCCTTTGAGGTGAAAGAGTCTTTAATTTTGCTGAAGTTCCAGCTCTTTATTTCTTTCCTTTGACACTTGTCCTCTTGGAATGAATTCTAAGAAACCATTGCCTAATCCAGATCCTGAAGATGCTTCTCTACATTTTTTTCCAGTTCTTATTCTTAGGCTTTTAATCTAATGTAGGTTATTTTTTGTATGTCATGTCTGACAGGGGTCATCACTCTTTTACATATGGAATATACTTCTCCCTGTACCATTTGTTGAAGCAACAAGTATTTCCCAACTGAGTGAAATTGAAAGAATTGTCAAAAATCAGTTGGCAAGTGGACAATGGTGGCTCAGCAGGCAGAGTTTTTGCCTGCCATGCCAGAGACCCGAGTTCGATTCCCAATGCCTGCCCATCAACTGGCCATGCAAAACAGGTCTTTATAAATTTAAAAACATTGAAATTATTCAAAGCACTTTCTCTGATCACAATGGAATGAAGCTGGATCTCAATAACCACCAAAGAATGAGAACATTCACAAATATATGGAGATTAAATAATGCACTCTTAAACAACCAGTGGGTCAATGAAGAAATTGCTAAATAAATCTTAGCTGTCTGGAGATGAATGAAAATGAGAATACAACTTATCAGAATTCATGGGATGCAGAAAAGGCTGTGCTGAAAAGGAAATTTATTGCCTCAAATGTCTATATTAAAAAACAAGAAAGCAAAAATTAAAGACTTAACAGCACACCTGGAGGAACTTGAGAAAGAACAGCACACTAACCCCAAAGCGAATAGAAAAAGAGAAATAACAAAGATTAAAGCAGAGATGATGAATGGGAGGACAAAAGAACAATAGAATCAATAAAACCATAAGTTGGTTCTTTGAGAAAACAAATAAAATTGATGGGCCACTAGCAATACTGACAAAAAAAGAGAGAGGATGCAAATAAACAAAATCAGAATTGAGAAGGGGTGTGATACAAAAGACCCTGAAGAAATCATAAGAGGATACTATCAATAATTATATGCCAACCAAATACACAACTTAGATGAAATGAACAAATTGATGGAAACATACAAATAAGCTACAGTGACTCAGGAAGAAATAGAAGATCTCAACAAACCAATCACAAGTAAAGAGATACAATCAGTCATCAAAAATTTTCATCAAAAAAAAGGTCCAGGGCCTTTAATTTCACAGGGGAATTTTATCAAACATTATAAAGAGTACTAACACCAATCCTGCCCAAACTTTTCCAAAAAAATGAAGAAAGAGGAACTCTACCTAGCTTGTTTTATGAAGCTAATATATTTTAATATCAAAACTGGATAAAGATGCTATAAGAAAGGAGAACTACAATTCAACCTCCCTAATGAACATAGATACAAAAATTCTCAACAAAATATTAAGAAATCAAATCCAGCAACACATTAAAATAATTATACACCATCAGCAAGTGGGTTTTATACCAGGAATGCAAGGATGACTCAACACAAGAACATCAATTAAGGTAATACAGACCATTAACAAATCAAAAGGGAAAAATCACATGATCATCTCAATTGAGGCAGAAAAAGCATTTGACAAAATTCAACATCTTTTTCTGATAAAAAAAACATTCCAAAAGATAGGAATCAAATGCATTATCTCAATATGTTAAAAGGAATATATGAAAAACTGATAGCCAGCATTATACTTGATGGAGAGAGACTGAAAGCCTTCTGTAAATATGTGATTTATAATAGTATTTCACACAACCATGGGAATGGAAGAGTCCAAAATCTGTAGGGAAGGCAGTGATGCTGGGAACTCTGATGAATGGTCTTGACAATCTTAACAGAAAACACATGCTGGCTAAAGAAGGAGTGAAAATTCTCTCTTCTTCCTTAACAGTCTTCAAATGATTGGGTCAAACCCAATATATTTTATTTTATATCATTAGCCAGAGACACACCCTTAGTTGATTGTAAATGTAATCAGCCACAACTGCAATCAAATGACTGATAATTTAATAAACCAGCCTTCTGGTTTTTTCAAACAGTGAAGAAATATCCTCGCTGCAATGGTTTGGCCAGTGCTTGCCTGATCAAACCACTGGGCACAATCACCTTGCCAAGTTGACACCAGAAACTAACCATCAATTTGCCTAATTTCTCTGCTAGCACTTCCAGTGCAATGTTGTAAAACAGTGGTGACAGTGTCCATCCTTCTATTGCTCCAGTTGTTGGAAGGAAGGTTTTCAGTATTTCACCATTGATTATGATTGTTAGCAGTGGGTTTTTCATATGTACCCTTTATCATGTTGAAGAAGTTACTTCTATTCCTATTTTTCTACATATGTTTATCAAGTAAGGATGCTGAAATTTGCTGAATGCCTTTTCTGAATCAATGGAGACTATCAGATGGTTTATCCTTTCATTTTGTTAATGTGCATATCCCAATAATTGGTTTCCTTACATTGAAATGCCCGTGCATAACTCCAATAAAATCTGCTTGATTATGGTTAGTAATTCCTTTGATGTACTTTTAGATTCAATTTGCTAGTATTCTTTTGAGGATATTGCTTTTACATTCATGAGAGAAACTGGTCTGCAATTCTCTTTTCTTGGTGTGTTGTTACTGACTTTGTTTTAGGGTGATGTTAGCCTGTCCACTTTCTTTTGCAAGAGTTTGAGTAAGATTGGTATTAATTCTTCACGAATGATTTATGGCTTTTATCTGTGAAGCCATATGGTCCTGTTTTGTTTTGTTTTGTTTTTAGTTTCAGGAGTTTTTTGATGATTGATTCAATCTCTGTAATTGTAATTGGCCCTTTGAAAAGTCCGTTTCATTTAGAATTAGTGTAGGTTGTTCCATCGTTTCTAGGAATTTGCCCATTTAATCTCAGTTACCTAATTTGTTGAAATACATTAATTCACTCTCTTTTAATCTACTTTATTCTGTGGAATCAATATTAATGTCACCACTCACCAACATTTTCTACCATATTTCAACTTCCCATTTCTTGGCCATGCTATGAGAAAGGTATCAAGGGCACAGCCCAAACAGCAAGGAGATAGAAAATTTATTGAGCACAGATGTCAGAAAACAGGTGGGAATGCTGTCAAAGAAGAGGTGAGGAAAGCAAGAGACCACAGAGGTAAGGAAGGTGAGAGGGCTCTCCATTCACTCTTGAACCCCACTACAAAGTTAACTTTTCAAGGTTGCCACCTGATGAATACCTCTTTTCTTAAGTTCATCAATGATGTCTACTTGGCTAAATGCAACAGTTATTATCAGTCTGCAACATACCTGATCTATTAGCAGAATTTGACTTAGCTGGTAACACCCTACTAAAATACTTTCTTTCCTAGTCTTTAGGTCCCCACACAGTAACTTTATTTTGCCTAATTCGTCCAGCCTCTTTCACAGATTGTGATCATCTCCCATAGTCTAAACTTTTTTTTATCAATACTAGGCTTGGTACATGGTATTTTTCATTTAGCAGTGGAAAATGGGACTCCATATCACTGAGTTATTTGAAAGTGCTTATATTGGAAAATTTTATGTTTTATATATGTTATCACAGTAAAATGGCTTTTAAAAATTTAATTGTATGGAATAAATAGTGGGGCAGACCATGGTGGCTCAGCAGGCAGAGTTCTTGCCTGCCATTCTGGAGACTGGATTCAATTCCCAGTGCCTGCCCATGCAAAAAAAAGTAGTGATCCCTAATGTAAAATAGGCACTTTAATAAAATAATGATGACAATTTTGGGTCATCAATTGTAACAAATAGCCTATACTAATGAAAATTGTTATAATAGGGAAATGTGGATATGTGAGAGGGTGTATACAGGAAATCTGTATTTCTACATGATTTTTCTGTAAACCTACAACTACTCAAAAATGTTATAAAACAAGACATGATATACAATTCAATTTGAAATATTGACTAGAATATACTTATCCAAAATATCTTCATTCTTTAAATGAAATTCAAATAGGCTTAGTTATTCAGTATTTTTCTGGCAATTCCAAACCACATCACTCCTTCACCCAGTTCTTTTTATTTTTTGAGATGTCTTCACATACCTACATTCCATACATGGTGTACAGTCATTGGCTCACAATATCATCATAGAGATGTTTATTCAGCACCATGATCACTTTTTCAAATATTTGTATCACCTCAGTGAAAGAAATAAAAAGACAAAAGAAAACTTTCATATGTACCATATCCCTTACTCCTACCTCTCATTGACCATTAGTATTTCCATCTACCCAATTTATTTTACCCTTTGTCTCCCATCATTTATTCATTATTTTATCCATATTTTTTCTCATATTTCCATATGCTGAAAAAAAGAACCATCAGACACAAGGTTTTCACAATCACACAGTCACACTATAAATGCTATATCTTTATACAATTGTCTTCAAGACTCAAGGCTACTGGAACACAGTTCAACAGATTCAGGTACTTCTCACCAGCCACTCCAATACACCATAAACTAAAAGTAGATATCTATATAATACTTAAAGATAACCTCCAAGGGCGGCTGCTGTGGCTCAGCAGGCAGAGCTCTGACCTGCCGTGCTGGAGGTCTGGAGTTCGATCCCTGGTGCCTCCTGCCCATATGCAAATTTAAAAAAAAAGCCTCCTCTAGGGAGGTGGAAAAAAAATAAATAAAGATAACCTCCAGGATAACCTCTCAACTCTGTTTGAAATCTTTCAGCCACTGAAACTTTATTTTGTCTCTTTTCTTTCTTTAGTGAAGAAGGCTTTCTCTGTTCCTACATGTGGGTTCCCAGTTCTTCCCAGGGTTTCTGTCCCACATTGTCAGGGAGATTTACACCCCTGGGAGTCATGTCCTTGTAGGAGAGAAGGCAGTGAGTTCACCTGCTGAATTTGCATAGAGAGAGAGGCTATATCTGAACAACAAATGAAATCTTCTGGGGGTGACTTTTAAGCCTAATTTTACATAGGCCTATTCTTTGCAGGGATAAGTTTCATAGTGGTGAACTCCACCATCGTGGGCTTGGCCTACTGGTTTGGTTTTCCCTCTGCTTGCAAGAATATCAAAAAGTCTCCAAATGAGGGAGATAAATATTTCCTTCTTTCTCTGCAGTCCACCAAGTGGACTTGCAAATACTTCTTTATTCACTGCCCAACTTACTCTGGGATATATTGGGACTCTGCACTAACCTGAACAAACTAACAAAATCTCATACCCTATTCAAGATTCCATGTACTTTTGGTGTTCAAGTAAAATGGCCATACAAGTTAAATTGGGAAATGCATTTACCCAAAATATAAAATTTGTACCAAATAAACATCTCTCCCTGTAGTGTCACACAGAAGTTGAAGTTTTAAGATATGGATGATATCACACTTTACTCTGTAGTCTGATAGATCTTAGTCCTATTCAGATAAGCTTTCATTCATATCTCTACTTGAAGGTTGATCAATTTTCAACTTTTCAAAGAGTTCCTATATAGAGTATTGCAGACTTTCATAGCTTCACATCTCTAACTCTGAGTCTCAGGTGTCACAAAAATATGCAAAGTTTCTGAGAATGACAGTTTAGTAGCTCAGAATTTAGAAATAAGCCAACCCCCTTGGATATATTTAGCTGCTGTAAAAGATCACAATCTAGAATGCTTTACAATAGGCCCCAACCAAAAAACCCAAGTTCTTGACTTCAGCTCACTGAGTGTTTATATTATATTTAGTCCATATGATTGAGGCATAATAATATATGTCATTTTGTTCCTGATATTTCTTTCAATATTCAATCTCTAAGCATCATACAGCTAGTTGCATGCCTCATGACTTCATTCCTTTTTTGGGATTGCTTCTTAGTCCATTGTATGTATACTTCACAGTTCTCCTTTCCATTCTTCAGTCGCTGTACACTCAGGTCACCTACATCTATTCTGGATCACATACACTGTCACCACAAACACCAGTGTGGAAATGTCCACTTGTGTTCCCATACTCAGTTGCTCCAGGTATATACTGAGTAATGGGTTTCACTATAACATAACAACCCTACCCCTAGCTTCCTTTAGAACCATCAAACTGCCCTCCAAGGGGCTACACCACCCAGTTTTCCTACCAATGGTGAATAGGTACACATCTCTTTCACTGCATTTTCTCTACTGCTTGTTTCTGTCTGATCAGTTTTAAAGTGTTTTATTCACACATCATACAATCCAACATAAGAATATAGACATGCCTTCACCACCATAATCTATATGAGGACATTTCCTTTTGTTCCACAAAGAATCCATACCCTTTTCCCATGTCCTCCCTACTTGTTGGCATTTACTTTTGGCATAATGACTTTGTTGCATTCATTGGAAGCATATTACAATGTTACTCTTGACTATAGACCCTAACTTTCATTGACTGCACTTTTTATTGTATACATCTGTGTCATGGTCAGGTTCATGTGTCAATGTAGTCAGGTAGTGGTGTCCACTTGTCTAGTTGGGCAAACAAGTACTGGTTTTCTGCTCTGACTGGACTCAAAGGCACTAAGGACTCTGATTTCCATAATCAGAATGATACTGCCAATCCATGGGGTGAGTTGGCAAAAGAGATAGTCAAAATATCACCATTGGATTCTTCTACTGCTTCACTTGTATGAAGCCAGGCTCTGGAGGATAATGTTTTTGATGCCTTTACAGAGTTTTGTGGAAATAGGATGTATAGAGATGCTGGCCAGTTGTTGTTAGATACATAAATACATGAATGAGTGAAAGGGATGGGCTTAATGTTTCATATGAGAAGCTTATGTGTCATCTGACAGATGTAAATGTTTCTATGAGTATCCTTAAGGAAAATCTTATTTCCTACAGCTGTAGACTTGATATCTCTGAAAATCAGACTCAGAATCTTATTGTTAGAGTAGCAACTTTACAACATAAACTGAAATCTCAATCTTTCATGGTGTCTGCCATTAAATTGAGGGCATTGATTGGAAAGGAGTGGGACCCTGAAAAATGGGATGGTGACATATGGATTGATAATGATGTCGGTGAAGAAGTTGAAGCCTTAGATCATGCCGAATCTTCTCTAGATAACTCTGTAATAGTCTGCCCTCAGGACATAGTCACCCCAACTCCAGCCTGCCCTGAGTAGTTGGCCACCTAACTGAAGGGATTAACCTTAGAGTGATTAATCATGTTTCACCAGATGAAATAGCAAATGAATGCCATGAAGCAAATGGCTTGGAAGATACTTCTAATTCTTTTCATGACCCACCCCCACCACCCTCATTTCTTCTAGACCTATAATTAGACTAAAGTCCCAGAGGCACCAAAAGGTGAGGTGCAAAGTGTCTCCCATGAGGAGGTACATTACGCTCCAAAAGAACTGTTGGGAGTTTTCAAATTTACATAGATAGACATCAGGGAAATTTGTGTAGTAATGGATTTTAAGGGTGTGGGATAATGGTGGGAGGAATATAAGCCTGGATTAGGCTGAATTTATTGATATGGGCCCACTAAACAGTGGTTCTGCATTCAATGTTATAGCTCAAGGGGTTAGAAAAGGCATTAAGAGTTTGTTTGGGCATGAATTCTGGGTCCAAGATGGTGGCTTAGTGAGGTGCATGGTTTAGTCCGCCCTCCAGAGCAACCAGCAAATAGCTAGGAACAGTACAGAACAACTGCTGGGGACATATCAGTGACTGGACACACAGTGTATCTGTGATGCTCGGTGAAACTTTTTTTGTTCATTTATAGTAGCCTTGCTCAAATGCTCAAATTTTCTCAGCTCTTCTGCTCCTGATTCTTGTCTTGGAATTGCCATACAATTTTTTACTGCACTTTTCAATTCATTTGTTTCACCATGCAGAGATAGCATCATTTTTTCTGATTTTTCTCCAGAAATATTTATCTGTTCATTTTTGTGCATGATTTTCCCATTAGCAGTTATGATTGGCTTAAATTCTCTCTTTCACTTGGTGTCCCATTTTCCTTACACTTGTCAGTTCTGGGACCCATCACATCTAAGAGCTGTTCATGGCCCCCACACTGTTTTTTTCCCCTCTGAGCATTTCTGCCTCTGGTCCCTTCCCCAATATGGAATCCCATGCTGGAAATCCAGTCGAGTTCAACCGAGAATGTTCTATTTCACATTTATGTGTTTTAACAAATGGAATGGATTGAGTGTTTGCATCTTTTGCCAATAGTTCTGATGTGTTTTTTGTCCTGGGGGAACTTTTGTATGTAGCATCCTCAGGATCAATACCCATACCACAAAGTTCCCTTTTAACCTAGAACCATACTCCTGTCCTGCTTCCTTTTTTTTATGGCAATGAATTTTATGAATATGTACTCTTAAGACTAATTATATTGTTGGCTCCTACAATTTAGATTTGCCTAATTGCTTCCTCATGACTAGAAACATATGAAATATTTTTGGTAAAATATTACAGTTAGTATTGTGTTCTTTCCATTGTGCCACATTAGCAGAAATAAAATGTCAGTTTGATTTCTTGGTCCAAGTGAAGCCTGGGCAATGTCTCCATTGTAAAGGTATGATCCACTTCATAATGCAATTGTAGCACATGATGGTTACTGCTGACAAAGATTGCAAAATATGACACTCTAGAGTTCAGATCCTGACAAAACTTCTGAGTAACTAGCAAAAATAGACAGAACCATCTCTTTCAGAGCTCCAAAATATAGTCAGTGGCCTGCAATAAGAGATGAGTGCCAAATCAAGTACAAAGGCAACTTAAAATAGGAAAAACTCATGGTGGAGGAGTGACATCATCAAGATGATGGTGGAGGAGTGACATCATCAAGGTGGTGGTAGTGAAAGATGAACTCATGAAAGTTCCTTACAAAATAGAAACAAAAATGGCTGAATGAAATTTCTCAAGACTCTGGAAGATGAACCAGACTAGAGAACAACACAAGGAATGCAAGTGTCAGGAGAGCAACAGGACAAAAACACTGGTCCAGTTCCTCCCCAGTGTTTGTACAAATGTGGCAGCTTGGGAGATTCTCACTGGTGGCTCAACAGCCCATGTGCACACAAGCACAGTTTCTTGGACCTAATCCATCTGAATTTATTGTTGGGGTTGGCAACCTGCATGGATTTCCAGCATGAGTCTGGGGGCCTGATTATTGGTGCATCTAAATGTAACTACTGGGTGTTTTGAATGTTAACTTTAAATGGCTTTTTGGTAGAAAGTCTCAGTGTGTGATTCTTGATCCCCTAACCCAGAAGTTACTAGGGATAGAAAAATGATGTGGAAAAGGAGCTGAACTGTGGATTCATAGAGTGGACCCAGGCCTGAAAGCTGGTGTGAAAAGACAAACCAGAGTGTTGAAGCAGAGCTGAGCTGACTGCAGCTACCAGGGAGGTAAAAAAAAAGTTGGGACAGTGATATTCATCAGTTAATACAATATTGTGAAAGATAATCCAGTGAATTGCTCACTAGAAAGTGTTTAAAATTGGAAATATTGTGTTAAAATGTTACTGTAAGAAAGTTTTTTTAAAAGGAAAACAAAGGCTAAAAACCTCTGAAGGAGAAAAATGAAACTGCACCAGAAACAAACGTGAAAATGATTTCTTCAGCTCCCAATATATACTACAACCAATGATAGAAAATTAAAAACATGAGGAAAAATAGATCTCACAAATTCAAAAAATGTTTATTTTATAAATTTTTAAGTGATAGTTGCAATTTGAGCTTTTTTAACAGAAAAATGATGAGGGTGAAGGGGCAAAAACATTAATAAAAAATTCCCAAAGGTGAAACAAAGCTGTGAAAAAAGTTGTGAATTATTCTATAATGTCTTTGATAATCACCAAAATTCAAATGAAGTAACATTTTGTTGATTTACTAGTTAAATTAGCAAATTCCTAAAACTTGATAAGCTGTTGAGAAAAAGCACTGATGATGCAATGACAATGTATCTGTTGGGAAATTACATAGAAATATATATTAGAACTCCTTTTCTTCTTTCATTTTAGGATTTCTCCAATTTAAGCATAATTCTTATAAAGAAAAAGCTCTGTAGCATCTAATTTGCAATAGCATTATATAAAATACCAAAAAAAGTGTAAAATGTCTTTGCAATCTAATTGTTGGAGTTCTTTACTGGATATACACTCATAGAATAGTATACAAAGTGTGAAAATGATGCATTAAAAGATATTCTCATTTAATTCTTGGTGCCTGCCCATGCAAAAAAGAAAAAAAATGAAATTCTAATAATATGAATAAGTGATAAAACATCAGGGTGAAGAGTTGATCACAGGATATGGTAACAAATATGTTTTTAAAAATTCCTCAGACTAAAGACCAATATCTGCTGCACAAAAACATTTTTAAAAATTTCTAATGAATGCAATAATGTGTGGATTTTTTTCTGCTTCTTTTTCAAATTATTCTGTAAAATTCCTATGTAAACCCGTATGTTTAAAAGAATAGATGGGGACAACATATACATTTGAAAGGACTTTATTTAAAGATGAACTATGTTAGAATTTATCAAATGCCTGACTCATAAAAATCTATATGCATAGTAAATATTATCTGAAAAATCTGTCCTATCCCTTTTCCACATTTGCAGACTAGTGTGATGGAAAATACAAGTTTTCTAATCACCAGTTCAATACTATGATGTCTCCAAGAGCACATTCAATTTCTGTAGCTCACCAGAAGGTCTCAGTATTCAACAAAGCTATTATACTCATAGATTTGGTTTATCCTAGGACACAGATACACATTAAAATCAGAACTAGGTAAAGGCTCATAAGGCATGATCCATCAGAGACCAGTTGCAGGGCTTTTAGTTGACATCTCCCAGTGGAGTCATGAGTGTAGCACTTAACTCTCTTTGAGACAGGTGTGAATTGCATAGAATATTGCCAATCACAAAAGACCTTATTGATATTTGGTGTCTTGAGATTTTGAGTACTGGTCACATAGGCATGATTGATTAATATATCCTTCCCAAATGTGTATATAGAAAATAATCTTCTGGGAAGCTTTATCAAAATCAGTTTTCTCCTTCAGAGAGAAATACAAATTGGTACAATCCCTTAGAAAACCTCTTTGGCAATACCCACTAAAGTTGAATATAAATATATCTTGTGGCTCAGTAATTATGCTCCTAGCTATTTATCCAACAAAAATGTGTACAAATGTGTACCAAAACAGCTGTATAACAATGATTGTAGCAGAATTATTCCTAATAGTCAGACATGGAGGTAACCCAAACAGCTATCCAGAATAGAATGGATTAATAAAAAGTAGAATATTCAAACAATGGGATGCTATTCAGTAACAAAAGTAAATTTCAACCACAAAAATAAGGATGAATTTCACACACAAAACACTAAGCTAAAGGAGATAAAACTTAATATGATTTTGCATAAAGTACAAAATCAAATAAAATTCATTTCTGGTGTTATAAGCCAGGATAGCATTTCTCTGTGGGGTTGGAGTGGGGATAATTGAGAGCAGCCAAAAGTAGTTTCTCTGGTGCTGCTAGGGTTCTATTTTCTTGACCAGGTAGTGATTACAGATCTGTGTTCCCTTTGTGATAAATCATCCAGCTGCAAATTGTAATCCTGCATTGCCCTTTATGTATCTCAGTTTCATGAAATGGAGCTATTTAAAAATCACCCCTACAGTTTTACTCCATAGGTGGATCCAAATAATGTGTACTTTTGAAGCTCCTTGGTGATCATGTAAGTTTTCTTCTCCCAACAGAAACTGCAAAGCAATAGATTTACCAGTTAGGAAACTGTAGTTTATATTCCTGACTTAAGTTCTTACCAGACAGCTGATGAGGAGCCTGCCTCAGAATAAGAGCTCAGTAAGCCATCACTTTCCCTAACCATGTAGACCCCAGAAGCCTTGTTATCATTCAGTGCACACTCTCCCAATTCACCAGAATAGTGATAAACAGTGGGTTCTGGAAAAAAATAGACTGGAATCTCTGTGCTGCTGCATCCTCCACTTAAAAAGCAACCACAAAGGTATGAGGAATATGTTCATTTAACCTCTTAGGACAAGAATATGCTACACAAATGCCTTCTATTATTCTCTAATTATGTAATCTTTTTACAGGAAGGTGGTAGAAATCTTATGATACTGCAAGTCTCATATTTGTCAGGTCAAAGGTGATAAGTATAAAAATATGTGATAAGTATAAAAATATGTCTGAATATAAATACACAGATGCATGTTTACATACCATAAAATAAGAGGGAATGTATGTTCTGTACATACACAGAGATGGAAGGAATTAGAAGTGCCCTGTGTATAAATGATTGAAGCTTTCCCTCTGAGAATGATACAGGAGGTGGGGGTGGTTAAGTTAGCATAATGACATCAGTGGTAGAGGAAATAAACATTTACACTAATGATGCTAGCTTCTAACTGTTCATGTCCTGTGTGAAGTGATTTGTAGAAATAGCCTATTTAGTCACTATATAATGCTCACACTTTCTTGGAGTTAGGTACAGAGTAGAGGGATAAGTGAGAAAAATCATGTTGAAAACACAGGTACTTAACTTCAGACCCTGAGTACTTATTCAGAACATATTGGCTGCTCTCCAAATCATAACTGCAGGTTGCAGTTTGAGTGTTTTTTTGTTGAAGACACCTAGGTTAGAGCCTGATGACCAGGTGCCTGCCATCTTCCTCCCTCCTCCCTCCACACTGCTCCCTGAGAAGAAATATAGCTGTACATTTCCCTGTGAACTTAGCATCTCCTCACTGTCTTTCCTAGGGCAACTGCCCCAACACTCTGTGGTAGTTATTGAGACTTCAACCTAAGAACAGTGAAAAGTAGTAAAATTTGTTAAGCAGAGGGTCAATGTCTTAGTTTGCCTGGGCTTTTTCTAAAACAAATGCAATAGACTGGTTGACAGAAATTTATTGCCTCATATTTGGAAGCTGGAAGTCCAATCAAGGTATTGGCAAGGGGCCATGCTTTCTCCAAAATCTGTAACATTCTGGGGTGGTTACTAGCCACCCATAGCTCAACCTATGCCTTTTCAAGTGGCAATCTGTCTCCTCTTCCTTACATGGACTCCTCCATCCAAATATCCTCTGATTATTAAGTGTTATATCAATCAAATTTATTGTGTGTGCTTCCTTGGCCTCCATTTAACTTTGTCTTAGCCACTTGCTTCACAATTGACATTTGGCCTAGTTAATAGGCAGTTTTCTATCCCTACTGCACAAACTCCATCAAACCTACATGTTCACCCACATGATCCACAAACTTCCAGCAGAAACCACAGCTGGCCTACTGCCCAGTCCCTTTCCCTTTACACATGTTTGGTTTAAATTAACCAATCCTTGACTCCAGTGGAAAATTAATTACTTCCCACTCTTAGTCCACAATGAAGGCACAAGCCCATAGGTTCCCCTTGCTCTGCGTGTGTGCTTCCAACAGTTGGTTGAGTCAGCCGAGCCAATCTTTCCTCCTAATGATTCCTCTCATTCTCTTGGATATGTGAGTAACAAAGTACATTTTCTCAAGCTTTATGGCCTTGGTTTCCATTATATCACACCTGACCTCCATTGATACCAAATTTAATATCCAATTTAATCAATTTGGAACATGGATGTTATAGTCAATGAATTAAGGCCCACTCTGGATCAGGTTGACCTCATCCTTATAGGATATTCAAAAATCTATTTACTTTAACATGTCTTTATGGGGGGTGATTCAATTGATAAAAGTTGTCCTAATCAGATGTGTGTTTTGAAAAGAGCACCTGAGCTGCAGGCTTGAGGACAGCATCAGAATGTGTCAGAGGTAAAATCACCACCACTGGGGCAGGTAGGAGGCTCTTGCAGTGGTCCAGCAGCCTCAATTAGGGGGTTTAAGTGGAATTGAAGTAAAATGACTAAGACATGTCATTCAAAAAAGTGATCATAATGGGATCAAAGATCTGTGTGGAAAGATGAACTTATTCATAGCTCTTGTCCAACTGCTGTTAGACATACTGATTTAGATTTTGATAAAACGGTCCTCACTAGAAAAATAGAATAGGAAACATCCTTTGGTGGCTGGTAATTTCAGTTACTACATTGTGTATTAATGCAAAATATAAGCAAATCTTTTAAATTCACTAATCATCATACCCTTTTCTCCATATCCTTAGTATATATGATGTATCTTTTCCAAGGGGAAAAATCTTAATCTTGAAGTTTGAATAGACAGTGGGTGAAACATTTCCTCTCCATGTTCTTAAATACCCAAATCACAAATCATTTTGGGGATCATTTTTATGTAGTAATTCTTCTCTGGAGGGCTTTAGTTTTTCCTCAAGCAGTTTATTTCCAGGATGTGGTGGGGGTCAGGAGCTGGATGAGATTTTCACATCAGAGATGGAAACTGATCCAAAGAATCAACTAATCCATTCAGATAGCATCTTCTGGACTAAATCCTTTGAAAAGCTTATGTTTATGGTCTCACTTTCATATGTCCACCAAAAAAAGCTAATTTTTTTTCCATACCATCCTCTTTGAAGAGTTCATTATTCAGTCACCAAGTGTACTACACACTTTTAAACAGAGTGTTCAGCAACTTAACTTCATCAATCATTTTCTGCTTTCTTTCCTGCCCTAATATATTTTGTGTTTGCTTTCCTTCTTCACACCCTTAGGTCTCTGCAGTCTCTTGGTTTCCATCCTTGGCATTTTCTCACTTAGCTTTCCCAGACCCTTAGGCAGCAGAGCACATGACCATACTTTCCATTCTTCTGCTGGGAGTCAGGGGAATCCTGGGAGAGGACTGTGCAGAAGTAGGTTATCCTGACAGTAGTGGGAGTTTGGGTGGGTAGAGAGGAGCTGGGAATAATGTTCAAAAGAAAAATATTCTATGAGTCGAGTCACTGCTTTCCCAGGAACCCTGGTGATCCTTGTTCTCAATCTGTGGCCTAGCTACATAAGATCCATGTGCTGAA
Source organism: Myrmecophaga tridactyla (assembly GCA_004026745.1). Taxonomy (NCBI): domain Eukaryota; kingdom Metazoa; phylum Chordata; class Mammalia; order Pilosa; family Myrmecophagidae; genus Myrmecophaga; species Myrmecophaga tridactyla. The sequence continues at coordinate 115,444 of PVIY010001996.1, forward strand.
ATTTACTCTCTTGTTCTGTCTCCTGGACAACTCATTCTTTCTTCATTTAACCAAGACATTATGTGCTGAGTATTTGTGTAGCTGAGGATTTGCACCAGAAGCTTTAAATACCAACCACTCCCTCAAAAAATCAGTTACTAGGGATTAGGTCAGTGCTGGTGATATTCAAAGGCATAGGAAAATCAGTTATTTTGAACCTGCCTTCATGAGCATGAGCATCATTCATCATTTCCTTATAATCTCCAGTAATATATCTACCCTAGAGACATTAGGCATAGAGTATCTTCTAGATCCATTTGCTGCATTTTTTGTAAATAAAATTATGGCTCAAACCTGTGACTAGTGGCCCAGGAAAAAATGGTATGCAGTCTCTGTTCTTCCTTTAAATGAAACCACTTTCAGAATTACTTGTGCATCTATCCATAAACATATGCAAGAGATGCTTTTTCAGAAGATGTGATAATAAATTTGTAGTTACATAAGAAAAACCTCTGAAAATTTATATAGGAATGTTGAACCATGGTTCACTTGAATTGGAGGTAGAAAAACAGTGATATAGAGATTTTAAGTAGCATATTATTTTGTTGTTAACAGCTACAGTGTTTGATTTTTATAAAAGTATCTAACTATAGTAATACTGAAAATCACCACAAATGTTTAATAGAATGTGAGGAGGAATTTACATATACTTGGAAGAAAAATTATGATATAAAGAAGCAGCTCAAAGAAACAGGCAAGTCAGTTTAAAATAAAAGATTCTTCAGGCAAATAACACGAATATAATCACATAAATATCACAAAATGGAATATCTAGCATCACAGAAATTAATATATATGCATTGTATTATTATATATAAATATATACATCTTGTAATATGTGTATGCATATACACAATGTATGTGTATATATCTGTGACACTTTCTATATACAGTCCAAAACTCAATGAGAGTGAGCATGATATTACAAATCATAGGACGTAGATATTAATATTAAAATAACTGACAACATTATGAAAAGTAAAAAAGACAAGAGCAGCATCTCACAGCTAGGAAGTGGTCTGGCCCTCACAATTCAGCCTTGGTAATTATCACTACCCCTCAGGACTGTAGGGAAAACCAATGGAATGTTCAGGTGGGGCACATGATAAGAGCATGTAACATGGTTAATAACTCATTAAGTGGAAAATACTGTTAGCTAACAAACTGGCAAAAATATTGGGGAAAATTATAATGGTGAGCAATAGGAAAGCCTAAAGATTCTTCAAGAATCATTAACTATGCTCATAATGCTTGCTATTCCAGACTTTGCCCAAAGGGACAAGTTTTAAGAGAGAAGGAAATATACATTCTAGTATTAGATAATCTCCAAGAGAAAAGCTTGGAAGAAAAAGAGGAAGTTGCAGAAAGCACAGGGCACATTCATTTACTCAAATACACATACACATCTAGACAAAAGTGCTTACACAATCACTTAGGGATTGGAGAACAAACACAACAAGCTGTTCTAGAAGAGAATAAACTCTAGAGAGGTGAGAAGAGGACAGGAAGTCTCACTTTAATCTTGTTGCTTGTGAGGTATTTCCACCCTTTTCAGAATATCACTTCAGATTTGTAAAAGACAGGCAGCAAATCTGTCCCTGATTAGAGGAAAATCTTTATCCTCTCCCCTGAATGGACAAAAAGGCTCAAGAAGAAGAGGATTAAACATCCATTTTTTCCTATCTCTCCCCTCTGCACTGTATCTCCGTGATGATGGGTGCTATAGTCCTTGTTTTCCAGGATCACATCAAATGAACACATATACAAACAGTGTTTAACAACTTTCTGGAATGAATGAGCTGTCAATGAATGGAAGGTCAAATAAATATTTGCAAATAAATATAAAGATCTTGAGAGATATTATATTTGAAAGTGCAGAGACATTGGCCATTACTACCTGGTTAGTAGCCAAAACCATGTGCTGTGGATGAGATCCCCAAGGGACTCACAAAATGCCAGAATCTCTAATAGGACTTGCTTAAAATACAAGGTTGTTTTCCCCCAAAAGAAGCCTGCTCCTGCCCTGGTTCCAACAATGTCCAGTCATACCTTTCCTTCCTTCCCTCCCCTACTTCCCCAATACTCTTAAAGAATGCTTATTTCCAGAATGAGTACAGAGGAAGAATGATATCACTAAAGGGAGCCTGTCTACTTCTTATGAACATGTAGAAGCTGAGGAAATTGGAATGAGTAGCAGAATCTGGGAAAAGTAGTCAATGGCCAACTCTGATATGCTGCCTTGAAGGGACTGAGAGAATTAAAAGAGCCTAAGAAAGGGCTGGTCACAGGTGGGCAAAGTCACACATCTACACACTTGAGAAGCAGATTAGTACTCTTAAAATCATGAAATGGACCTATAAATTTGATCACTGATTAAAGTAGAGAGATTTTCAGTGGAGGGCTAGAAGGAGGTGGCAACAGAGGGCAATGAGTCATATCTCCCACTCCCCAGGATCAGAAGATGCAATCAGAGTGGAAGATGGGAAGTGCCATTGGGAGCATATCAGGTCCCTGTATCTGATTGCATCTTGATTCTGTCCAATGAGAGGAAGAGAAATTTCCTACAAGTTTATAAAGCCAAACCTGCCCCTATTATGACTATCAGAGTGAATTCTGATGCTGCACTTGTGGTGTCTTGGTGTCCAGAACTCTTTAAAAAATCTAGTCTGCTCTGAATGAAAATGAGGAGCCCTCAGTCCCTGACAGGTCCTCCTGCCTCCACCATGTAGGCCATGGATAGAAGACAGCCTGTCAGCTCAGCCCAGAGCCCAGACAACATGACAGCATAAGTGAGTAGAGACACTTTGAAAGGATCTGAACTCAAGTGAGGCTAGCAGTGGGGTGAACAGATGAAACCACCTCTCCAGTATCCATGTTGGGACCTACCAGGGAGCTGAACTAATCATGGTGAAGTCAAGTGTTGATTAGATTCATTAGGAGACACTTTCTGGGTGGCAGGTTACTTTAGGTAGGTTCAGAGACTAGTGTAAGATGGGGGTGGCTGCTGCTCACTGGACAAAGAGTGCAAGGGAGGCATAGGAAGTTACAAGGTACTCAAAGGAAAACCTACTATACACCTACTGTATGTCAGGCACAATGCTCATTTCTGTTCTATTTACTTTGCAAATCAGTAATCTCTTATTTAAGTTTTATGCATGTGACTACTTGTAAATTAAATATATTTTTCATATTTCCACATATACAACATTTTCTAAAAGTTTATTTTTACCCCATGTTCATCTATATGGAAAGGAGAGAGAACTGATCTGAAGGCTTTGAGATGTAGAAAGAGATGAGAGGAAAAATAAAGACTAGGTCTTGATGGAAGCAGTGACATCCTGAAATCATACTCAAAAGGTTGGCTTTTAGAAACAAAGTCTCTTAAACAACAATCTTTCAAGTGTGTTTAATGACTGATTATATGGAAACTCCATGTATTGGTCCATCAAGCTCTGTAAACTTTTTATCCATTTTAAGATTTCATCTGGAAACATTTTTGGTATGTGTCTCATTTACTGGTATCATAAAAGATAGTTTCCTAAGTAACCTAACATTAATACCAAGATCACACTTTGTGATAATCAGCAATAATATTTTTATCATCAGATATCTAGTGTCCTAAACTGAAGTACAATTTCTTTTGAGATAGTGTGCTTGAAACTGAAATCATTTTAAAACAGTATGTTTAGTTGATTTGTAGGTCTTCAAAATCTAATTTAGTCCCTAAATTGCAACTCTATCTTACTTTTTTCTTTTCTTTCAATTGGATGACAAAACTTAATTGATTTTCTGATCAAATTCACTGCAGTCTGGTACAATTTCAATAACTTTAATAATTGCATGCTGAAGGTGACACTATCATATTACTCTGTTTTATAGACTTCTTTGTTCTAGCTATTGGGAACTGGACAATTAATTAGATATGTTGATTGATTAATTTGAGGTAGACTATAGTATCAGGAAGGGAAGGACACATGCCTAATTAAACTTCCTTTCAAAATTCATTATTTTCTAGTCCTCAACAATGACAAAGAACTTCTACTGATCACATTTATTCTGTAAGTGACCCTCAGTTTGGTTGGGCCACTGAACAACAGAGGATAATATGATAGGTAGATCAGTAATTAGCTACAGGCTTGGACACCTCTTCAAGCTTCTCTGGAATTGGAAGGCAGGAGGCAGAGGCACTCCTTTAGCAGAAGTTTTTCAGTACTGGCTCCAGGAATGAATTGAGGATTGAGGTCATCAGCTTCTTACTGTTCCTCTTTCTTGTAAACAGGGTTTTTCAGGAAGGGAATTCCCACAAGTGTAAATCCTCAATGTCCATTGGCCTTTTCAACCTCCCTTACTGACCTTCAAGTAGAGGCCATCTGACCTATCTGCCTGTATTTGGTGAGAGACTCACCCAGTGCTGGGAAGATCTGGAGGATGTCCTCCCCTGTGCTGTCTGCTTCCACCAGTGCCTTGATCAAACTTCAAGAGGAACACCTAGTTCTCCCACATGATTGAATAGTGATGCAACTTCCCATCAGGAGGCACAACAAAACAGCAGGAAAATAAGCCCATGTGTGAGAAACACCATCTGGTTGTGATTACTGGTCTGTGAGAAGGACTTGGAACTTCTGTATACCCAGTGCAGAGTCTCCTCTGACCACTGGGATCACCAGCTGATGGCCATTGAGCAAGCTGCAGCCAGTCACAGGGAGAAGCTGAGAAGCTCCATTCAGCCCCTGAGGAAGGAAGTTGAAGATGCTGAAGAGTGTTTGGAAATGCAAGTTTCAACATCATTTATATTAAAGACAGAGGTAGAAAATCAAAGGCTTGAATTATACTCTGACTTAGAACAGCTTATGCAGTTGCTAGGAAAGGAACAGGATGACATTCTTCTGGGGTTAATGATGGAAGAGAAGGAGTTTCAAGAAAAACTCATTGAAAATGATAGGCAAATTTCAGAGCTTATTACACACTAAAAAATCTGGTCAATAAATAAGAGAAAAATATGTGTATTCTAAACTGGAATTACTGATGGATATTGACAGTATCTACAGAAGCTTTCAAAACCTCAGCTGTGTTTTCCCATGAATTAAAGAAAGAGAATTTCTCTGTTCTTCCACAATAGTTTTGTGCTGCAGAAAATGATTAACAGTTTTAAGGCAGATTTGATGCTTGATCCTGAAACTACACATCCCAATCTTATATCAGAGAGCAGAAAAAGTATGACATAAGGAAAGAAGGCACCAACAGACTTTCCCTACAGTCCCAAGAGATTTACTTTCCACCCAGCTGTAGTAACTTCTGAAGGATTCAATTGTGCCAGGCATTTCTGGCAGGTAGAAGTAAGAGGCACAGGTGAATGGTCCATAGGGGTGTGTAAGTACTCTTTCTCTTGAAAGGCTATTCCATCTGCATCACCAAGGGATGGATGTTGATAGATTAATCAGTGGACAAACACTTCTGTTAGTCTGGATACAATGAAACTCATATGGTTTGGCATTTTTCTGGATTATGAGTTGGAAGAGATTTCATTTTATAATATGCATAACTGATCTTATAGTTACACCTTCACTGAAAATTTTACATAAAAGGTAGACCTCATTTTTCTATGGGATCCACTTCAAACTCTCTGACCCTGTGTATAATTTCAGATGACTGATAAATGACCTGGAAGACTACTCATATCTTGATCTATTTTCTACTCTGTTCATGTGATTTTTTAGGATATTATAGAATGCTAGTTTAATTTTGGGGGTATTCTGTTTTCAAGAGTTAGATAGTGTTCATTTGTCAATAAACAAATATGATTTTTAACTTCATTATATGAATTATCATTATGTAATTAATTTATAGTTTCAGTATTTTGTTTGCTTGCTGATTTTGCAGAAAACAAAAAGTACTTGAATATCATATTGAGGGGCTGGGGGAAAATATGGAAGTATTAAATCTAGGCCAGTTTGAAATATTGCCTAAGTGTCACCCTGGGAGAGCATATTTGTTGCTCCAGTGTGGCCTCTCTCTTTAAGCGAATTCTGAAATAAACTCACTACCCATCTCCCTATATGGGACATGACTTCCAGATGTATAGGTCTCCCTGGCATCATGAACTATGACTCCCAGGGTTGAACCTGGTCCTGGCATCATGCCTTCTTGAAAAAAGGGGGGGGGAAATATAAAGATTCAGTGGCTAAGAGATTCCAAATAGAGTCTAGAGGTTATTTTAAATGTTAGTCTTATGCAAGCTTTAGCCAGATATTCCAAACTACCACAGTTTGCCATGCTCCAATCTTAAATCTTGGTAGTACCTAAATTCCTATAAAATATTTTATTAGTAAGTTTACTTTTCCAGAAACTTAAGGCTCCAGATTGATCCTTTGCCAGAAAGGACCTGAAATCCAGAGGTACCAGTCTCTACAAGAATATCAATAAGTCTCATTCCTCTACCCCATAAAGTCTATCACTCTTTCCAGCATATGCATGCCTATATTGCATGAGATGTATATTTATGTATTTTATTATGAAATATATAATAATTTAATGTATATACATTAACTTCTGTGCTGCCAAATATTCCAATTTGTAAATTTACCTTATTATATTAGTATTTGTCTGAAGAATCTTTCATTTTATATTGACTTTCTTGTCTCTTTGAGCTGCTTCCTTTATACCCATATAAAAAATTGAAAATGATCAATGAAGTTAAGCTGCTGAGCACTCAGTTGAAAAGTGTTTAGTGCACTTAATGACTAAGTAAAGAACCCTTTGAGTGGGATGGTGTGAAAGAGAGACAGCTTGTTTCTGGTGAATATGTGAAAGTGAGATCATAAACATATCTTTTCAAAGGACTTCATCCAGAAGATACAATCAGAATGGATCAATTGATTCTTTGGATCAGTTTATATTTCTGGCGTGGAAAATTTCCAGCTCCCCACTCCCTCCTTACCCCAAAATTAAACTGCTTGAGGAGAATTAATGCCACCAGAATGAGAATTGTTACCTAAAAGTGAGCAAAAAACTATTTGTGATTTGTGAATTTATGAACATGGAAAAGAAATGTTCACCCACTGTCTCTTCAAGATTTAATGTTGAGTTCTTCCCCCTGGGAAAGATTCATCATATATGCTAGGGATATGGAGAAAAGAGCACAATAATCAGAGATTTAAAAACAAAGTTAGAAACAGTATAAAATCTCATCAAAGTTAGTTGCAGACATCGTCTGTCCTAAGGCAAGATTCTCCTCTAGCTCTGGACCTGTAAAACTCACAATAAGTTATTTACTACCAACACATGAAAGAGGAACATTCATATGATACATATACCCATTTCCATAGGGAGGAATGAACACGGGGTCACCAGATGCAAGCAGTTTTGAAAACCTGCAGGGCAAAGTCCATTAGATTTCAAAGTCTGAGAGTCACTTATCTTTGGGGCTTTAGAAAGTGGCAGTCCCACCTTTTCCAAGGACCTACACAGAGACCTGCCTCTCTCCAAATGCAACCTTGGGGGACATTGGGGAGCCCACCTTTTACTCAGCTCCACCTTCTCCAAGGATCAGGGCTGCCATCTCCAGAGCACACCCTCAACTCCTACATGTGGTGGCAATCAGGCTCTCCCCAAATCTGAAGAAATAGGCTTCACCCTCTCCAAGGCCTGAGGCAGCATGACTCTTCCACTGCAATGAGGTGGGAGAACCATCCTCTGCCTTTGGGGCAAACTCACTCTCTCCATGTGCTTGGGTGGGTAAGCTCTCCTGGCCCAGGGCTTCTTGACTTCAAACTCTAGTCTCCATGGCTTTGCCTCTGAAGTTATTTTTCCTCCAGTGTGTCCCTTCTCTGTCCCTCTCAGTCCCAACTGTCAGCAGATCTCTTTATACAGATCCCACAACACTCTCATTGGCTTTCTATGTAGTACCCTTGGATCATGCCTGTCAGACATAAGAAGTTTCCACAAATCCTTCCTGGATAACTCCATGTCCGATCCTGGCTTTCTCTGAAATGGCTGGCTTGTTTCACATTTGATTATATCCTCAGGTAGGGCACTATTCTCTGGGGTCCCCCTTTCTGCAGGCCCAGAATTTTCCAGAACTCCAATTTCTTGTTTCTTTGCACCCAAAATTTCAGTTCTCAAGCTTATCTCTCTTATGTCACATTTTATTATAAGCTGTGAGGGGAAATCAGGCTATACTTACCACATTTAATTTGGAAATCTCTTCTGCTAAATATTCAAGTTCATGGCTTTTAAAATTTGCCTTCCAGCCAACACTACTAGTCAATTTTGCCAGACTGTCTAGATTTTAAAACAAGATCACCTTCCTTCCAGTCTGCAATAATATGTGCCTCATTTCTGTCTAAGGCCTTATTAATAGTATCTTTAGAATCCACATTTCTACCAACAGTCTTTTCAAAGCATTCTAGATCTTCTCTATTGAACTCCTTACAACTCCTCCAAAATCTTCCCCTTAACCACTTAGAAAGCCATTCCAACATGTTTGATATTTGCAAACTGCAGCAGTACCTCACTCTCCTGTGCCAAAATTTGTTCTAGTTTGCTAGCTGCCAGAATGCAATATACAGAAGTGGAATGGCTTTTGAAAAGGGGAATTTAATAAGTTGCTAGTTTACAGTTCTAAGGCTGAGAAAATGTCCCAATTAAAACAAGTCTATAGAAATGTCCAATTTAAGGCATCCAGGGAAAGATACCTTGGTTCAAGAAGGCTGATGAAATTCACGTTCCCTTTCGGCTGAAAGGGTATATGGTAAACATGGCAGTGTCTGCTGGCTTCCTCATTCCTCTACAAAAGGGACTCTCACTAAAATGTTTCCTCTTTTTAAAGATTCCAGTAAGCAACTCCACTTTCAATGGGTGGAGACACACCTCTATGGAAATCATCTAATCAAAAGTTACCAGGCACAATTGGGTGGGTCACATCTCCATGGGAACAATCAAAATGCTTCCACTGAGCAATATTGAATGAGGATTAAAGGACATGGCTTTTCTGGGGTCCAACACTGTGGTAGTTTGGTTCAGCTGTCAACTTGGTCAGGTGAACATGCCTAGTTCTATTGCTGTGGACATGAGCCAATGGTACGTGAACCTCATCTGTTGCTGATTACATCTGCAATCAGCTAAGAGGCATGTCTGCTGCAATGACCAGTTAATTGGCTGGTGCTTAAATGAGAGAGTTCAACATAGCACAGACCAAGTAGTTCAGCATACCTCATCTCAGGACTCACAGCTCAGCCCAGGCCTTTGGAGATGCAGAAAGAAATCACCCCAGGGAAAGTTGTTGGAACCCAGAGGCCTGGAGAGAAGGCAACCAGAGACCATCCTGTGCCTTCCCACATAAGAAAGAACCTCAATTGAAAGTTAGCTGCCTTTCCTCTGAAGAACTAACACAATAAATTTCCTTTTACTAAAAGCCAATCTGTCTCTGGTGTGTTGCATTCTGGCAGCTAGCAAACTAGAACAACCACAGATTCAAACTGACACCAGTTCTGATTTTAATGTGTATCTGTGCTCTAGGATAAATCATAACTATGAATATAATTGCTTTGTTGAGTTTTCTGTGTCCTTCTGGTGAATGATCAAATCTGAATATAGCCCTAGGCACCTCCTAATACTGAACTAGTGATTAGAAAACTTTCATTTTCCATAACAACAGTATGAGAAAGTAGAAAAGGGATGGGACAGATTTTTCAGATAATATTTACTATTCATACAGATTTTATATGAGTCAAGCACTCAGGTAAATTCTAACATAGTTCCTCTCTTTTAAATAAAGTGCTTTTAAATGTATATAATGTATATCCCTTTATTTTCTTATAAACATGCAGATTTACATAGGAAATTTACATAATATTTTAAAAATAAGTAGAAAAAATCACACATTGCATTCCTTAGAACATTGGTTTTTTTTCTTCAATATTTTCATGTTTTTGGCTTCTGACCTGAGGAATTTTAATAAACATATTTGTTACCATATCCTGTCATCAATTTTTCACCCTGATGTTTTATCACTTATCATATTATTAGGGTCCCTTCTAATAAATGTTTTTAACACTTTGTATATTATTCTAAGAGTGGGTTTCCACTCTTAACCCCAACTGTTGGATTAGTAAGATTTTTACACAAGTTCATTGTTATTGTACATAATGCTATGGCAAACTCAACGCCACAGAAGTCTTTTTTGTAAGAAGTATGCCTTAATAGCATATTGATTGATATGTATTTAAAGTCTAATTTAATCCATAAATTCCACCTCTATCACTTTTTCTTTTTCTTCCTGTTCTTCTTTTTCTTCTTCTTATTATTATCATTATTACATGACAAATAAAGTTGATTTTTTGGTAGAATTCCCTCCTCAGGTTTTTAATAATTGCATGCCCACATTGTTACTAAAGTTACTCTGTATCTTATATTTTATTTACTTTTGGTAGTGGCACTGGGCTCATTTGAAAGGATGTGTGTCCCCTAGAAAAGCCATGTTTTAATCAAGATCCCATTTCATAAAGGCAGAATAATCCCTATTCAATACTGTATGTTATTACATCATCTCCCTGGAGATGTAACCCAATCAAGAGTGGTTGTTAAACTGGATTAGGTAGAGGTGTGTCTCCACCCATTGGGAAGGGTTTTGATTAGTTTCTGAATTCCTATAAAAGAGGAAACATTTTGGATAATGGGAGATTCAGAGAGAGCAGAGAATGCTGCAGCACCACAAAGCAGAGAGTCCTTGAGCCAGCACTTTGCAGATGAAGAAGGAAAATGCCTCCCAGGGAGCTTCATGAAACAGGAAGCCAGGAAAAGAGGCTAGCAGATAATGCCATGTTTGCCATGTGCCCTTCCAGATGAAAGAGAAACACTGACTGTGTTCACCATGTGCCCTTCCACTGGAGAGAGAAGCTCTGAACTTCATCAGCCTTCTTGAACCAAGGTATCTTTCCCTGGATGTCTTTGATTGGACATTTCTATAGGATTGTTTTAATTGGGACATTTTCTCAGTCTTAGAACTATAAACTAGCAACTCATTAAATTCCCCTTTTTAAAAGCCATTCTGTTTCTGGTATATTGCATTCTGGCAGCTAGCAAACTAGAACAGGTGCCTAGAGGATTGATTAGATTTATGTTCACTTCTTTTTAGCAAACATTCCTTGGAAAGTATTTCTCTCAAAAAATACATGGTTAACATGATAGTCTCCTTTTAAGGAAAGAATGAAATGTGCCTAATCAAACTTCCTTTTAAGATGCAGTATTTTCTTGTTACCAGCAATGATATAGTGACTTGGAATTGTGCTTCAATCTTGACCATTGGGATTCCATAGTTGACCTTTAATTTGATTGGCCACTGAATACTAGAGTAGGACATAAAAGGAAGATCAGTAATTGGTTAGGAGCTTCAGCTCCTCATTGAAGCTTCTCTGGAATTGGATGTTAGGAGGAAGAGCCAGTATCAGAAAAGTAGATTTCTCAGTACAAACTTCAGGAAGGAAGTGTGAGAATCGAGCTTATCTATTCTCACTGTTCCTCTTTCTTGGAAATGAGGCCTTCCTGAAGATCACTTCCTCAGGTATAAAACCTCAATGCACAATGGCCTTTGCAGCTCCCCTTACTGACTTCCAAGCAGAGGCCAGCTCCCTACCTGCTTGAATTTCCTGAGAGACACAGTGACCATTGACAGTGGCGACAACTTCTGCTGCTCCTGCACCACCCAGTGCTGGGAAGATTTGCAGGACACCCTACCCTGTCCTGTCTGCATCCACCACTACCTTGACATGAACCTCAAGAAGAATACCCAGTTGTGCTAAATAACTGAAATTGTGATGCATCTTCCCTCCAGGAGGAACAAGAGGAAACAATAGGAAGAGAAACCACTTTGTGAGAAGAACAATCAGGTTGTTCTCACCCTGTTCTGTGGGAAAGACTTGGAGCTGTTGTGTATTTAGTGCAGGGTCTCCTCTCACCACAGTGATCACCATCTGATGCCACTTGAGCAAGCTGCAGCTCATCGCAGGAAGGAGCTCAAAAGCTACATTGTGTTCCTGAAAAAAAGAAGCTGAAGATGCAGAGAATGGTCTGGAAACACAAATCTCAAAAATCATTTAAATTGATAATTAAGGTAGAAAATAAGATGCCCAAATTGTACTCTGAATACGAACAACTTAGAAAGTTACTGGGAAAGGAGCAGGAAGACATTCTTTTGGGATTAATGATGGAAGATAAGGAGCATCAAGAAAAACTTATTGAAAACAATATGCAAATTTCAGACCATACTTATATACTAAAAATATGCTCAATGAAATAACCAAAAAGTTTGTGCAAACTAAACTAGAGTTACTGACAGATATTGGTATTATCTACAGAAACTATGAAAACCTTGAAACTCCAGTCATGTTTTTATGTGAGTTAAAGAAAGAGTTGTTTTCTTCTTCCACAATATTTTGGCATGAAGAAAATGATCAAAAGTTTCAAGGCAGATTTGATACTTGATACTGAAACTGCATATCCCAATCTTATCATATCAGATACCAGAAAAAGTGTGACAAATGGAAAGGAGAAACCAAGAGACTTTCCATACAGTCCCAAGATATTTACTTTCCAACCAGCTTCTGAAGGATTCACTTGTGCCAGACATTTCTGACAGGTAGAAGTAAGAGGCACAGGTGAATGTGGGATGTGTAAAGACTCTTTCCCATGAGATATATTCCATCTATATCACCAAAGGATAGTTGTTGGCAAATACATCAGCAGTCAAATACTTGTGATGCACTGGGTAGTTTGAAACTCATATGGATTGGTATTTTTCTGGATCATGATTTGGGAGAGGTTTCATTTTATAAATATGGAGAACAGATCTCATATTTACACCTTCACTGATACTTTTACAAAAAACTTTGACCATATTTTTCTACTGGACCAAATTCAACCTCTCTGTCCCTCTGCATAATTACAGATGAAAAATAAACAATCATGATGTGTTTTCTCACTGTTAATGTAAGATTTTAGATACTATATAAAGCTTGTTAAATTGGGGGAATATTCTGCTTTGAAGAGTTGAATAGTTTTCTGTTTATCAATAAATGAATTTTTTTTACTTCTTTCAATAAATTATTATAATGGGATAAATTTTATAACTTCTGTATTATCTTTGTAATGCCTCTTTCATAGGAATTCTGTGGAAATCAATGACAAAATAGGCATGCAATTCCAAAAGGAAGGACTTCAGAATTACCATTTTTTTGTTATAAATCTTGCTTTCTCAATGCAATAAATGTATTGTATCACATTTACCAGTATATGTATCTTAATGTGCCTTGTAAATTTACCAGTTTCCTGACATTCTCATGAAGGTATTGTAGGCATCATTTGGAAAAGATGTCTTTTTATAATTCTGTGTCTCCTGTGATGGAAATGGGAAGCAACAGGAAACTGTGGGTGTGTCCACAGAGTTGCCCTCCAGTCCAATGATATATAGAAGGACACATGAAACTCTTGAAGGTTGGTATTCTCACACTCATTGTTTATACATCTAAAGGATATAGATTTAAATTGGCCACAGAAAAGATGCACTTAACCTTCAGCAAAATGTGCAGGAATATACACAGAACACTGCCAACAAGTGAGGTTCACCCAAGTCCATAATTTGGGGTTTATCATGTAGATAGGTTTGGTGTGGGTCCCAATATGGAGAGCTAAATTTATTCCCATAATTTGGGATGTTCCAGGAATGTATAGGTTATCTCTCAGTAAGATCAGCCAAGTTAGTTTTTATACTAACCATTACCCAGTCAACATATATTTGTTAGGGTCTACTCCTTTCAAAACATTTTTCTTCTCTAAAATACTCTAAATCCATCATGTGTATCTAAGGGAAAAATACAAACTACATTTAATGATTATCAATATTTTAAATCTAAATTATTTAAATAAAGCTGAAGTGTTAATCTGCTAAACCTATTTTTTTTTTGCTTATCTTATTAAAGTTTGAAGCATAGTCCTTGTCATGGTCAGGTTCATGTATCAACTTAGCCCAGTTGTATTGTCCAGTCATCTGGTTGGGCAAGTGCTGGCCTATCTATTGCTATGAGGATATTGCATTGACTTAAATTGTAATTACATCAGGGACATCCACAGGTAATTGCATTTGTAATCAGCTAAGAGGAGTGTCTTCTGCAATGAGTGACACTTAATCTAATCACCAGACAGCTTTTTAAGAGGATTCAGAAGAGACAGTTACTCTTCCTGCTTTGGCCAGTGAGCCTGTCCTGTGGAGTTCATCCAAAACCTGCATTGGTGTCACTGACTTGATTACCTGCCCTGTGCATTTTGGACTTTTCCATTCTCACAGTTGTCTAACCAGCCTCTCCTGAGGGTTAATTGTGGAACTTCATTGGAGTTACCAGCTTGTGGTCTTCCCTACAGATCTGAGACCCTTACATTTCCATGGTTGCCCAGCCAGCCTCACCTAAGAATTCATTGCAGACTTTCATTGGAGTTATGAATTTGCAGCCTGTCCTACAGGCCTTGGACTCTACATTCCCATGGTTATATGGACACATATAACTTTTATATCTATGGATATCCTCTGATGATTCTGTTTCTCTAGAGAGCCCTAGTTAATAAAGCTTGGTACCAGAAGAGGTTCCTAAGAAACAAAGTCATAAAAATGGGTTTTTATGATTCATGTTCTACTCTGACTGGACTCAAAGGCACTGAGGACTCTGTTTCCCATAATTAGAATGACACTGTCAATCCACAGGGTAAGTTGGCAAAAGAGATAGTCAAAAATATCACCATTGGATTCTTTTAATGCTTCACTTAAACAAAGCCAGGCTCTGGGAGATAATATTTTTGACAGCTTGAAGGAATTTTGTGGAAATAGGAGGCATAAAGATGTTGGCTGATTGTTGTTAGTCTGTATACATTAATGAGGGAAATGAATGAGCTGAAGGCTTCAAATGAGAAGTTTACACACCATATAAAAGATATAGATGTTTGTATGAGTGTCTTGAAAGAAAATATTATTTCCTGTAGCTGCAGGCATGAGGTCTCTGAAATCAGATTCAGAATCTTATTGGTAGATTAGCAACTTTACAGCCAAAACTGAAATCTCAATCTTTCATAGTGTTTGTCATTAAAGTGAGGCCATTAATTGGAAAGGAGTGGGACACTGAAAAATGTGATGGCAACATATGGATAGAAAATGATGTGGGTGGAGAGGTTGAAACCTTAGGTTGTGCTGAATCTATTCTAGATAACCCTGTAATAGTCTGCCCTGAGGGCATAGCTACTCAAACTCCAGCCTGCCCTGAGAAATTGGTCACCCAAACTCCACCTGAAGGGATAAACTGTTGAGTTGTTAATGATGTTTCACCAGAAGAAACTGCAAATGAATCCCTCAGTCAATTGGCTTGGAAGATACTTCTAATTCTTTTCATGACCCATGTACATGACCACTCATTTCTTCCATACCTATAACTAGACTAAAGTCCCAAAAGGCCCCTGAAGGTGAGGTATGAAGTGTGACCCATGAGGAGGCATGTTATAATCCAAAATGTCTGCGTGAGTTTTCCAATTTATATAGACAGAAATCAGGGAAATATGTATGGCAGTGGATTTTAAGTGTGGGGGATAATGGTGGGAGGAATATAAAGCTGGATCAGGCTGAATTTATTGATATGGGCCCACTAAGTAGAGATCCTGCATCCAGTGTTATAGCTTTAGGGATTAGAAAAGGCATTAACAGTTTGTTTGGATGGTTTGCTGAAACATGGATCAAAAACTGGCTGACATTATCAGAGGTTGAAATGCCAGAACTGCCCTGATATAATGTAGAGAAAGGGATCCAACATCTTAGAGAGTGGAATGTTAGAGTGGATTTATCATGGAAAGCCTGCCCATACACCCCAAGAATATCCAGAGGATGCACCTTTTACCAGAACTGTGAGAAATAAATTTGTGAGACTAGCACCATCATCCCTGAAGAGCTCTGTAGTGGTACTTCTCTGTAGATCAGATATTAGAGTGGGAACAGCTGTCACTGAGCTGAAATCCTTAAACACAATGGGGATGACTGGATCCTGAGTTGGCAGAAGCTAGGTGGCTACACTTAATCCCAAAAGAAAAGGCAGACATGGCTATCATAATGGACAGCAGACTCAAAGCAGGCATCAAAGTAATTTGACTGACAGAGACTTGTGGCATTGGTTAATAGATTATGGGGTACCTAGAAGTACAATAGATGAACAGTCTTTTAAATTGTTGTGTGAGCAGTATAAACAAAAGAGTTCCAGGTCAAGTGAATAGAAGTCTAATTTGGATTACAAAAACAGAGTCATAAACCATTAGTCAATTTCCAGATTTGAGACAGTTTACACACCCAGACCTCCTTGAATGAGGGGAAGGCCAGGTCCCATTGGGGGAGGACCCTGTTACACTGCTACAGATTTATACTGTTAATCTTCCTCCAAGTCTTCCCCAAGGAGGTTGATGGCTTTTTACCAGGGTAGCTATGCATTGGTGAAGAGGAACAAATCACATATTTGGGGGATTATTAGACACTGGTTCAAAATGACATTAATTCCAGTGGACACATAACATCACTCAGGTCCATCAATCAGAGTGGGAGCTTATGGAGGGCAGATAGTCAATGGAGTATTAGCTCAGGTTCATCTCACAGTACATCTAGTGGGCCCCCAGACCCATCTTGTAGTTATTTCCCCAGTTCCTGAGTGCATAATTGAAATAAACATACTGAACAACTGGCAGAATCCCCACACTTGCTCTCTAACTCACTGAGTTAGGGCTATTATGGTAGGAAAAGCCAAGTGGAAGCCACTAGAACTGCACCTACCTAGCAAAATATTAAATCAGAAGCAATACCAGATTCCTGGAGTATTGCAGAGATCAAAGCCACTCCTAAGGATTTGAAGGATTCAAGGGTGCTGATTCCCAACACATCCCTATTCAATTCTCCTATTTGGCCTGTGCAGCAAACAGATGGTTCTTGGAGAATGACAGTGGGTTATCATAAGCTATACCAGGTGGTAATTCCAATCACAGCTGCTGTTCCAGATGTGTCATTGTGTGAGCTAATAACTACCTCACTTGGAACCTGGTATGCAGTTTTTGATCTGGCAAATGCTTTTTTCTCAATAGCTGTTACTAAGGACCACCAGAAACACTTTGCTTTCAGCTGGCAAGATCAGCAATATACTTTGACTGTCTTACCTCAGAGATATATCAACTCTCCAGACCCTATGTCATAATCTTTTCTGCAAGGACCTTGACCATTTCTCCCTCCCACAAGACATCACACTAGCCCATTACACTGATGATGTCATGTTGATTGGATCTAGTGAGCAAAAAGTAGCAATTCTTCTATACTTATTGGTAATTGTAAGTGTGTCAGAGGATGGGAGATAAATCCAACAAAAATACAGTGACCTCCCATCTCAGAGAAATTTCTAGGTGTCCAGTGGTGTGGGGTATGTTGAGATATACCTTCTAAGGTGAAGGGTAAGTTTTTGCATCTGGACCTTCCTATGACCAAAAAAGAGGCACAATGCCTAGTTGGTCTCTTTGGATTTTGGTCACAACATATTCTTCATTTGAGTGTACTACTCCAGCCCATTTATTGAATGACCAGAAAAGCAGCTAATTTTGAGTGGGTACCTGAACAAGAGGAGGCTCTGTGACAAATCCAGGCTGCTGTAAAAGCTGCTCTGCCACTTGGACCACATGTTCCAGCAGATCCAATGGTGCTGGAAGTGTCAGTGGCAAATAGAGATGCTGTCTGGAGCCTTTGGCCGGCCCCAATAGGAGAATCACAATGCAGACCCTAAGGATTTTGGAGCAAAGCCTTACAATCTGTTGCAGATAGCTATTCTCCTTTTGAGAAACAGCTTTTGGTTTGCTACTTGACCTTAATAGAGACCAATGTTTAACTATGGGCCATCAAGTTACCATGACACCTGAGTTGCCTTTCATGAACTGTGTTATCTAATGCACCAAGCCATAAAGATGGGTGTGCACAGTAGCACTCCATCATAAAATGGAAATGGTATAAATGATATAGGGTGTGAGCAGGTACTGAAAGCACAAGTAAGTTACCTGATGAATTGGTCCATATGCCCAGGGTATGCATTCCTGCCACATTACCTTTTCTTTCCCAGACCCAAGCTATGGCCACTTGGAGAGATCCTTACAGAGTATTGACTGGGGAAGAGAAAACCTGGGTCTGGTTTACAGATGGTTCTGCAGGTACCACCTGAAAGTGGATAGCTGCAGCACTACAACCCCTTACTGGGATGTCACTGAAGGACATTGGTGAGTGGAAATATTCCCAGTGAGCAGAACTTCGAGCAGTAAATCTGGTTGTTCATTTTGCTTAGAACAAAAACTGGCCGGTGGTGTATTTGTATACTGACTCATGGGCTGTTGCTTATGGTTTGGCTGAATGGTCAGGGACTTGGAAAGAGCATGATTGGAAAATTGGTGATGAAGAAGTCTGGGGAATAGGTATGTGGATAGACATGAAGATATTTGTGTCCCTTGTGAATGTGCACCAGAGGGTGACTTCAGCAGTTAAGAAGGTTTTAATAATCAAGGGGATAAGATGACCCATTCTGTGGATACTGGTCAGCCTCTTTCCCCAGAAACTCCTGTCATTGCACAATGGGTTCATGAACAAAGTGGTCATGGTAGTAGGGATTGAGGTTATGTATGGGGTTAACAACATGGACTTCCATTCATCAAGGCTGACCTGGCTGCAGCCACTGAGTGCCTAATCTGCCAGCAGCAGAGACCCATACTCAGCCCAGTATGGCACCATTCCCTTAGGTGATCAGCCAGCTAAATGGTAGAAGGTTGATTACATTGGACCACTCTCATCATGGAAAGGGCAGTGATTTGTTCTAATTCAAATAGACACATACTCTGGATATGGGTTTGCTTTCCCTGCATACAATGCTTCTGCCAAAACTCCCATCCATAGACTTACGGAATGCCTTATCATCATCATGGTATTCCACACGGCATTGCTTCTCATCAAGGAACACACTTAACAGGAAATGAAGTGTGGGAATAGGCACATGTTCATGGAATTCTCTGTCTTATCATGTTCCCCATCATCCAGAGGCAACTGGGTTGATAGAAGGGTGGAATTTGAGAACTCAAGTACAGTGGCAACTAGGTGACAATACTTTTCAGGGATTGGGTGATGTTCTGAAGGGGGCTGTATATGCTCTGGATCAACATCCACTGTATAAGCTGCTTTTCCAATAACCGGGATACATGGGTCCAGTAACCAAGTGGTGGAAATGGGAGTGGCACCACTCACTATTACCCCTAGCAATCCACTAGGGAAATTTTTGCTAGCTGCCCCTGCAATCTTGAGCTCTGCTGGTCAATAGGTGTTAGTTTCAGAAAGGGGAGTATTTCCACCAGGAGAAACAACAATGATTCCATTGAACTGGAATCTGAGACTGCCACCTGGA
Organism: Myrmecophaga tridactyla; assembly: GCA_004026745.1. Taxonomy (NCBI): domain Eukaryota; kingdom Metazoa; phylum Chordata; class Mammalia; order Pilosa; family Myrmecophagidae; genus Myrmecophaga; species Myrmecophaga tridactyla. Next base: position 134,970 of record PVIY010001996.1, read on the forward strand.
CACTTTGGGCTACTCATGCCCCTGGAACAACAAACCAATAAAGGTATTACTTTACTGGTTGGGGTGATTGACCCTGGCCATCAGGGGGAAATAGAACAGCAACTACACAATGGAGGTAAAGAAGAGTTTTCCTGGAATATAGGAGAGCCCTTAATGCATCATTTAGTGTCATGCTCTGTGATTAAAATCAATAGAAAGCTGCAACAACCCAATCTAGGCAGGACTACCAATTGTTCTCAAACTTCAGAAATGAAAGTTTGGGTCATCCTACCAGGCAGAGAACTACAGCCAGCTGAAGTGCTTGCTGAATGTAAGGGAACATGGAAGAAGGTAGTAATAAATATGAACTATGACCACATGACAAGGTATTGAAATGAGAACTGTAAGTCTGTCTTGCCAATTTTATGGTATTTAAGTTGTATGATATAAAATTAAAGAGGGAATATTACCTAAGGAATTGTACTCTATTCTGGGGAAATTTAATGTGTTTCCGGTTGTACAAGTCATTTAGAAGCATTTTTCTGGGGCTTGATTGGTGTTTGCCACAGTGCATGTGACTGTATCCACCTCTGTTAACACTTTCCATTGGTGTAGCACCTTAGAGACAATTGATAAGAGAACATTCTCTTTGCTCTACTAACTATAGTCTGTAGTTTACATTAGGGTATACTTTTCCCCATATAGCACCTGTGCCAGTTTGAAAGTATTACGTATCTCAAGAAAGCCATGTTTTAATCCTGATCCATCTCGTGGAGGTAGCTGTTTCTTAAATCTCTATTTAGAACTATAGGTTATAAACATGATTCAATTATTTACATGGAGATGTGACTAAGCTAACTGTGAACATTAACCTTTGATTATGTGGAAATATGACTCCACCCATTCCAGGTGGGTCTGGATTACTTTTCTGGAATGCTCTAAAAAGGAAATATTTTGGAGAGGGGGCCATGAGAGAGTCACAAGAATCACAAGGGCCCACACAGCCAGAGAACTCTGGAGATGAAGAAGGAATATGCCCCCTGGTGTAGCATCATGAAACAAGAAGCCTGGAGAGAAAGCTAGCAGACATCACCAGAACATCATCAGCCTCTCTTGAGTGAAGGTAACCTCTTATTGGAGCCTTCATTTGGACATTTTTATACCCATACTTTAATTGGGATATTTTTACAGCCTTAGAATTGTACAATTACTACATAATAAATTCCCCATTTTGAAAGCCATCTGTTTTTGGTATATCACATTCTGGTAGTTATGAAGCTAGAACACAATGCTATTACTTATATACCATCCCAAGTCATCTCTCACTAACCCTATGCCCATTGTTTACCTTTGAGTTTCTTCCCACTCTTTCTTCAGATCCCAGGTGTTCTGGTTTGCTAGCTGCTGGAATGCAACACACCAGAGACGGATTGGCTTTTTATAAAAGGGGATTTATTTTGTTGGTTCTTCAGAGGAAAGGCAGCTAACTTTCCACTGAGGCTCTTTCTTATGTGGAAGGCACAGGATGGTCTCTGCTGGTCTTCTCTCCAGGCCCTTGGGTTCCAACAACTTTCCCCGGGGTGA